>VXAU01001761.1:441935-514851 GCA_013399695.1 Formicarius rufipectus | reverse complement strand
TATTTGGTAAAACTTATGTAATGTACTTTAATTTCTTGCAAAAACTGAAAAGAAAGGAGATTTTTCCAATCGCATGAAAAGGCAATTGGGACTGCCAGGAAAGTGTGTAGGGAAAGCAGAAGCATGCCATTTGGCAGAGTGGTACAGAAATTGGTATTATCACTCATCTAGAGCCAAATCTGGCGTATGATGGAGCTGATCTCTCTGCTAATATATTACATTTTTGAACGACGCCTGGAAAATTGTAGCATGAGCTGTAAACTGCCAGAAAGTGACACTGGAATTATAAACCCTTTAAAGGAACATTTAGACAAAATAAACAGAGACCAGACCATAACAGGGATAATGGGCTGGTCCCCCTTCAGTCAATTCAGTCAGATGTTGGAAAGAGTTAACACTGAATGGGAAACTTCAGGTAAGTCATATTCTGAATATGACAAACACAGACTGGTGTAAAGGGAGCTGTTTGGGAAATGAGTCTGTTCCAACAGAACTCCATGTTTAAAACATACTATGGGAAAATATTTCAAAGGAATAATTTTTTCTTAAAGTAAACCTTTTGCTTTCTGCTTTGCAATTACTTTATTATTAAATATGTAGCTGAAAAGTTAAGAACATTTCTAATGATATTGAAGAACAAAATAGTTTATATTTACTGCTGTTACCATACTAGCGACTGTGGGTACTGTGAGATGTGATAGCAGCTGGTGGGCAGCTCACCTGAAGAGACATTTTTCATGAATATGTATTGGAAAGTGGATGGAAGAGAGTTTGATTAAAATGAAGAGTGTATTTGGTTTGTGTGGCAAGGTTTTGGTAACAGGGTCACTAGAGGGTTGTCTTCTGTGAGAAGGTACCACTTCTGACAGAACCAATGTCAGCTGGCTCTGAAATGGACCCTATGCTTGCCAAGGCCAAGCCCAACAGTGACAGCAGAAGCATGCCTGGGATAACATGTTTATGAAGGGGGGAAAAAACATGGCAAGTGCAGTTGAAGAGAGAGGAGTGAGAACATGAGAGAAACAACTCTGCAGACACCAAGGTCAGTGAGGAAGAAGGGGCCAGAGCAGAGATTCCCCTGCAGCCCGTGGTGCAAACCATGGTGTGGCAGCTGTGACTCTGCACCCAGGGAGGTCCATGGCAGAGCAGAAATCCATAGCAGTTTGTGGAGGATTCCATTACAGAGAATGACAGAATGGCTTGGTGGGTAACTGGTGACCAGCCAGGAACAACCCACCACAAAGATAAATATTATTTGGAATTACTGAGGCCCAATAAAATAATGAACACAGATTCATCTCTGAAGGAGGAGGAGTCAGAATCCATTTCCATCCACAATTTAAGACTTCGTTAGGAAACATTAAAGGACTTCGTTGTGTCTGTTTGGCATCTAGATGTCAAATGATCATAATATCCTCAGGAACTATTCATAAACTTTCCTTTAACCAAGTCAATGCTGATATTTTTCAAGTCCATCAGTGTCAGCAAGGGAGACACTCAAATGACAAAAGAGAGCAGAAAACTTATCATGGAGTGACTGTTAGAGAAGGATTGTCCAACATTATGGAGACTGAAACTTTGGAGAGAGTATGTTGAAGGTGAGTTTGCAAATATAGTCAGAAAATAGCAGATTTGCAGTTTAGCTTCTTGAAGGTGTAAAATAGTCAGACAGCTAATTTGCAGGTTAAGTAAGTTGCTCTATTATCCTGTGAATATGAAATCAACATCTGTGAAACAGGATCTGGCTGGTCTTACAAGTGCCATGTCCTCCTATTTTGCAGTAATAGATTAGGCCACAGTGAAACAACTTAAAGCAAAACCTGAGCAGAGGCTGATGGAGAAACATTTCTAATACTGCACAGGAAACCTCCTACCAAGTTTTATCATAGGGCCAACATCAGAGCTTAGTTGGAGTAAGGGCTGCTGGGAGAAACAACTAGAGCAGCCCAGTCAGCAAGTCACACCTCCTTAGGACTGATGAATTTTTAAATCTGTATAGAGTTTACAAGATGCCTATCAAGGACAGAACTGCAGTTTGGATCCCTCTGTCATGAAATTCTTAAAGAATATTTTACAGAAACTTTGTGATGTACTGCATACAGGAAGACATACCACTAGAGAGATAAAAATTCTCCATGGAACTTGAGCAAATCTGGTATTTTCTCAAATTTATTCCCTTGAAGTTGACTGGATGTTTACATGAGTTCAGCTGAACATGCTCAGGATGGAATAGAATCCAGTTTCTCTCCCTATCTCTGGTTTTGCAAAAAAAAAATAAAAAAAAAAATAAAAAAAATCAAACCAAACCAAAACAACAAAACAGTAAAAATTACTGAATTATTGTTTGGTAAAAAAAACCCAGTTGTTATTTTTCTGTACTAATGGATTTTAAATGAGAAGTGCCATTTTAGGACAGTTCCTTTTTAGAATAAAACTAGAGTTTCAAAGGCTTATAGGAAAACTGACATTATTGACCCACTCCTATATAATAGTCAGAATTCACTAGGAAGAGCGTATTTATTTTCTTACAGTGAGCTGGTGAGAAAGAAGGAGGCAATTTTACTCAAATGTCTGGAAGATTTTAAAGCTAATTGTAGATGTATTATACATGCTTAGACCTATCCTGAGATTTGCTGGTTCTCAGAAACACTCCTAAATGTGGGCAGAGGGTCTCAAGCCTTTTCAAGAAATTGGCTTCTCTTGCTGCCTCACCTTGCAGGAACTGTTCATCTTGGGCTTCACGTAGCCTTTTATAGCGCATTGCTCCTTAGGGTCATTAGTCCCCACATACGAACAACTTGTGTGCAAACTGTATACCTTCAGCCTTGTCGTCAGGACAAGTAGGAGTCCCCCCTGCTCTTCCCCTTAAAAACTATTGAAAGATCAATTAAATCAAAATAAGTAAAAAAGAATGAATAGAAACATTCTTTAAGGTGAAACGTTTTCAAAAGCAAAAGGATATTAAGTATCATTAATCCTTTCCTTTTATTCTTGGTTTCCACTTTGAAGCTGATCCACATATGGAGTTCCCATTATGAACCCTGTACAGAAAAAATTGCATAAGATAGTGAAAAATCTATGTGGAAGAAGTGAGGAGGATTGCGATCATGAATATAACAAGATCACTTCTTTCAAGTACATCATCACTATTTAACAAATCAGCACAGGCATTTTCAGAGTTCAGAACCTGTCACTTTTTTCAAAAGATGGATCTGGTTTTTGTTCCATTCCTTAACCCCTGAATAGCCTCCAGGAGCATGGCCATTCCCCAAAAAAATATCTCTTCCCTTCCTAAAACATGTTTTACATTTCTCAAGCTACATGTTTACAAAAGCAAGGTGAGAGAAGTGCATTAAACTTTTTGAAAAAAGAAGGTGGTTCTCATGGCTTGTGAGTGTACACTCCACTGCCAGGGACTGCCTGGCGAGCACACCCTGTTTGTCCTACCCAGAAGAACTTGACTCTCACTTGTGTTGTGAACAGCAATTTTGTGTCTCAAAAGCAGAGCTGTGTGTCTCAGGGTGCTCTTGCTCAACAGCAGAACCTAATTTGTGAAAGGATTGACAATGGAATTAAGAACTTCCCATTTTATATCTTCTCAGAACTTTCTATACCATATTTCTTTAATGAAGTTTATAGATTATTTTCTCTATAATTGCTAGTCTACATGCATCAATTCTAGGTTTTAGATAAAAGTGTTGATTCCTTCTTTCTCACATCATCATCACTAATAAGAATGGCTTTTTCATTATTGCTAGTTGGAAAAACTAACAGGACACCTATAGGAGGGATGTTGTACTAATGTCTAATCTTAAAATATGTGTATCTTGTGAGAATACAGTGTTTTGTCTAAAAAGCCTACATTAAGGTCAAAGTAATTTTTTCCCCTCTATGCATCTTGTGAAATAATTTTTTTAATGAGGAAACCCTGTATTAGCAAATAATTTTGAAATTGTTTTTCCTAACAAAAAAAAAAAATACTCTGGATTTCTTGCTGCATTTAGGACAATGCAGAAGTGCCTGTGTGATGTGGTACAAGGGCCATGATGATACATATTCAGGATGACCAGCGTAACTTACTCATTTGCTTTACCACCCAAAGAATACAGCCATCCCAAACTCATCTGGTTAACAGGTTTTTGCCAAAGCAGTCACACATGATTTTCTTGCCACACCCCATTCTTAATGGAAAAGGAATTTGGAAAGGCAGTCTCTTGCTGAGTCACATGCTTTGTATACGGGGCACTCAGTCAAATGGCTTTGCTAAGACCCCTGGATCATTTAAACACATTCTGATTTATGCTGCCATTCTGTAATCTGTCTATGCTACATCTCCTGTAAAATGGTGTTAGAAACGTTGTGGTTAATACATATGCACACATGCAGACAGAGGTTCTTTGTAAACCCTTCAATCTTTACACACCTGCTTTAGAACAGATATTTAGAAAATGAAACAGTGACATTAATATCATCTCTCTGTAGAGCTGTAGATTAACAAATAGGGTAGCATCAGCCTATATACTGCTGTGGAAAGACTTGCAGATGCAGGATTGAATCAATGTCCATTGTAGGTTGGAAAAAGTCAGCTGTTGCATATAATTATTTAGAAACTTGGTGGGCAGGTAGATGGAAGGAAAAAACATTTTTCTAGCATGCTGGTTTGCAGGAGATGAAAATGTTTCTGGGCTTCAAAATCAAAGGAATAGTCTATAAAATGTAGGTGCAGTGGTCAGCATTGGTTACTATCACAGCATTCGTCAACAGTTCTGCTAGCACAACCTTAGCATGGTGTGGCTGTGAGTCTTTTCATCATCATCATCATAATATAATATATATATATATATAAAATATATATCTAATATATATTAGATATATTAGATATGTAATATAATAAATAATAATAATATATAATATAATAATAAAATAATACTCTGATCAGTATTTTCATCTTACTTTTATAGCACTATGCCTATCAGCATCCATACGTTCAAATCCTTTTCTGAATCCCTCCTTGCTCCAATGTGATGTAAGTATGTATGCAAACTTGAGTGATGATCAGGGATTACTGAATACTATTTTTCAAGCTATCAGATAAGAAATAAATATTTCATTTCTAATAAATATCCACATAGAGTCAAATTACTTTTTAAAAGAAAAGAGAAAATATGAGAAAATATGTGGGAGACATTCCAAACTTATATAAGAAAGCAGAGGAAAATAGTAATCTTATTTTTGAAAGTTTTAGCATAGTTTAATAGAGGAACTTTATTATAAAGTGTCACATTGGTGATTCCTGCCACTTCACTAACATACATTGACAGTGAGGGAACATACAGAAAGATATTTTTGACCAAGTTAGCACTGATGGATATTACTGTTTAGAAGGAGAGATGGTTATTTTAATTGTCACTGTCTTTCTTCTTTTGTTTACTGAGAAAGAAAAGAACATAATGCTTCTGTGACTCATTCTTGTCCATAAAAATCTCTGTCTTTGATACTTAATAGTGATGCTCCCAAGCTTGTGGCATAGTGGGTAATGCATTTGTAATCCCAGCATGGCACCTTTTTTGTGGGTAATTCTGTCCCTCAGCACAAGGGTAGCTGAATAGTTGGAATGAGTGATTTATAAGAAACCAGGTATAGCTCACATGGAAGTTCAAGGAAGGCATGGCACACTTTGGAGACAACTCAATAATCTCTTTGAGCCAGTAGCTAGCAGTGCATCCATGCAATAATGAGTAAGTTACTCTAATGACCAAACTAACCATCATGATGAAAACTGAAAAATCTTGTTCTGACTGAAGTTTTTCCCATGGTGCTTGGTTTGCTGCAATCTCCTTTTGTATTTTCTGATGCTTTATTGAATTCTTTCTAAATTTAAAGAACTTGCAAAGCTCACAGGATATAACTCTTTAGATGCAACTAAAAGCTGCCACGTGGCAGCAGCTGCAGTGTTCATATGCTGGCCTAATCCATTGCTCAAGTGAACAATTTTTAACTATATTTGTGGGAAGGACATGGTTGCAGGAGAGGCAGGATGGGGAGGAAAGTGTCTTTTCACAGAGAGCTTATGAAAATCTTGACCCTTACAATGGTAATCCAATTCCACTTACTTATTAGATGTCCCTATTGTTTATTTTATACCACCACAACCAGTGATGCTCATCCAGTACTGATCTCACAAGTTCCAGTGGCCAGTAGGAGGATAGCAGAGCTGGATTATGTGGGAGAGGACATAACTGACTGACATCTTTTTGCAGACACACTACAAACTCACACTTGCATACATGTGTGTGCTCTCAGTTTACAAAGAAGTTTATCCTAAACCCTAGTTTACTCATAAAAAACAGTCATTTCTTAGAATGGAAAGTTAGTGAGACACTGTAGTTTTGTAAAGTCTTCTGACAGCAAGCAGGCTCTTGTTATGGCTTGGTGCAGACTTTGTGCAACCAGTTTCTTGGCCTGATCATCTGGTTGTCTGCCTGCTTTCCTCTTTGAATTATTCAATTTTTAATTCTCTTCAATTTTCCAAAATGGTAGTCTTTTTTACAGAAGTTCCTGTGTCGAAAATGTCAATGTAATTTTGCATTTGTACTCATATAGGGAAAGAAAACAGGTTTTGATGCTCTGAAATCTTATATAAACAGAGACATCCACTTTTCAGCTGACTTGAAAAAAAAAAAAAAAAAGTGTATTTAAAAACCCAACAAAACAACAAAAGCTCCAAAAAATCCAAACAAAATAGGAAGAACCAGTACTTATTAGAAGATGCTTTGGGATGGGATCAATTTCCCACATCCTTCACAGGAAGCCATGACTGTTCTTTATTTGCCTTTCCCAACTATTGCTTCTGCTACCACGTAAGTTATAAGTCCCACCTCAGACTCAGCCATGGGCATCCATACTATCCCAGATCCCTGTAGGCCTCAAGTGGGTGTCTCATACTCTGCATCTTCTCTCTTCCCAGTCTTTGACATGTCATACAACTGGAGATCAAAGGATATTGTCTTTAACAAGCTGTCCCATGCCCCTCTCTTTTTATTTATTTTTTTTTTTAATTCCCTTACTGGGGATGTAGAACTCCCATCTGTCACCCTGTCATGATATTTTGACCCTTTTATCAACCACAAAAGACAGAAGTCATCTTCAGTTCTTAACTTTACCATTCAATGAATCAGGCATTTAGACCTCACTATTTTAAGATTGGCACATTGATTTGTATCAAACAAGGTGAAGTTCCCCATCGTGCCTCTCTGAGGGGTACTGCTGCCTGTAGGTCAGACTGTTTGGTTTGATCGTAAACCAGCTCTTGAAACACTAGGTTGCGTTATAATGAAAAATTAAAATCAGTGTCTAGCTGTGACTCCAGATTTAGACTTGTGCAAATGATAGACATGGTTGCTTTACTTTTCAAAGGCACCAAGATTTGCTTCTTTTTTTTTTTTTCTTTCAGAAGAAAAGAAGAAGATAGGAACAGCTTCAGAAGATCTGCAAAGAAATCATTTTAATGCTTTCCAAATAAAGTGTGTTTAGAATGAAGTCAGACTGCAAGTAAATCTTATATCTATTTTATTGCATTTTTTTTCTGAATTAGAGAAAAATGAGCTATGACATGTGGCCATAACCTCAGAAAAATCTTTTACTGCAATGCTTGCAGGGCAGTAGGACATATCTGATCAGAAATGCATAACTAAGTGATTCTGATTGAGTAGGTGTAAAAATAAGGATATAGTAAGGCATAATGATGCTTATTCTCTCTTCTCTACTGCAGCACAAGCACCAACTGAAACACAACTCAGCTGACAGAGAATTGAGTTGTTATAATAGTTAAACTAGCTACTAATGATGGATGATGGCCATATGTGATTTCAGAGCCATCTTTAAAAAATCCATCAGAAAATGGGTCTGAACACGTTCTCATCTTCCCAAAGCTCCACCTTACACTTCTTGTTAGGTGAAACATAAAGCAAAACAGCTTCTTCAGATTAGTAAGCAGGGAAACAAGACTGCATCTATCTTAATTGTGCAATAGCTTCTCATCATTAGAGCTGAACAATGCTATGAAAATACAGCATCAATTGAAGGATCGTTGACTCACGGCTGTGAGGACACTTTGAAGAGAGGGCTTCTTGAAACCCTGTAATTCTGCTCTGTTCAGTTTCAGCCCAACCCTCAAGGGCAAGGAAGCATGATGTCATTGAATCCTCATGAGATAAACAATCAATATGTAAGAAAGACCCAGTGAGTTAGTGGGGACAGCACAGTCATCTTCAATATGCTTGATAGTAGGGCAAAAAATGGTAGCTTCATCCTGATGACTCACTTAGCAATTAACCACAGCATAGACAGGAATCAGGAGATAGCTTTATAAACAAAGACCTGTCAGTAATTATTTTCTCAATATACTTTCCTCACCTAGATTCAGTCCTACAAAGTAAACTCAACAGTGAAAGTTTTAAATGTGGAATTATGAGTAGGTATTTTGTACTACTGAACTCCCTGTAATTTCTTTGAAGATCCCAATCTAATTCTATGCTACATAAGCTGAAATTCAGCCCCATATAACTTCACTTGACAGAACTTAGGTAGCAGACTGAAAGAAGGCCATATAATACATAATTCAGAAAGTTAGAATAGCCGTTGCAACATCATTTTTGCCATGAACATTCATGGCTCCATAAAAATTACATGCAAAACATCTAGGACTTCATTTTGCTTCGGACAGATGAATAAAACAAACTGATGGAAACTATCTATGAAATCAGTAGTCAAGGTAACTTCCCAAAAGAACCTCCTCAAGTTACAATGGACATTGACCTAAGTCTCAATTACATCACACAAACAGAACTACCATAACAATGGTTGAATTTGAATATGCATACGAGTACCACATGTTCAGCAGTCATCAAGTAAAATAGTGTAACAGGAAGATCATGCATCAGCTGCATGAGTTAATGACATGCATCTATCATTTTATTAATGAATCAAAGCTTCAATCAGCGTCTCTTACTATAAAACTTAAAAAGATCCCTAGTTAGAAAAGAAACTAATTTGCTTGGAAGTTAGTTTGCTGAAAGCATGTATACTAGCCAATGGGCTGGAGCATGCTTTGATGTATTTTAGCTATCATTAGCCAGGTTTGCTATTAATTATATGTTACTTTACTTTTCAACACATAATTTCCTTGTATTAAATATAAAAATATATTTTACATTGTGATTATACCAGAGACAGACTGTTTTATAGTAATTTTTCAGACCTGAAAGATGATAAAGGTATCTGAGTGGGGTTACAAACTGAAAGTAATCGCAGCAAACTTAGCAGGCTACAATAAATTCCTTATAAATACGAAAAATGAACATGTTTGAAAAAAAATTTACATTATATCTTCTAATTGCTACAGTTTGGGATACATTTGTTTTGTTCAAAACACAGAAACTCCATAGATTTTAATGAGATTTGATGGAGATTTTGGTGATATGTTATTTGGTATACAGGGATAATTCAAAATTATATTTCTTTAACTTGAGATCAACACAGATATTGACTCCAGACACGCAGTCTAGCTTCTCATCTACATGAATGCAAGCAAATGCAAATTTTTGGGTTCCATTTTTTATTGATCATATCATGGTCTGAACAAGTAACCTATGAATAACTGAAGAAAGTGTTGAGATTTTCAATGCTTCCAGAGTCAAAGTCTATTCTGAACCATACTGTTTTGGGCTAGATAATGAGGAAGAAGTGCATTATTTCACTCTTGTTGCTCATGTGTTGTGCCAGGGGACAGCAGGAGACCTGGCCATGTCCTACCACTCTTACTGGACCAGGGAATGAAGACCTTGCTATTCTTTTAATCAGAAGCCACATGGCCAGTTTATTTCTATTTGTTTTGTATTTGTATTTGTCCTTTAGCTTGAACAGTCCTTCCCTTCGCCAGGTCTGGCATTATACTTTTGATCTATTTACAGATCCTTTTTCAGAATTTTCTTCACTAGGTAAAACAGATCAAAATCTTTTTACTATAATTATTGTAAGTTACAGTGAAGACCAGGGACTGAAAAATCTACTGCACTATGGTCAGTTTCAATTTATCTTTTACACAGAAGGATATTCCAAACTGTGAAAGTATTTCAAGTGAAGTCCTATCAGGACCTTTTAACATTACCATTGCATTGTTTGTGTGAAAAGCAGCTGTTCATTAATGAAGGCTATTTCCTAAATACATATGTGGATTTAATCTATAAAACACTTACCTAAAATCCTTTAAAACCCACATTCCTCTACCTTAAAAAAATCCATTATATTTATTCCCTTTTCTCTTACTGAGTTCTACAGGTTTTGTTTTGGTAAAACTGCTTTGGACTTCAGAAGGAATATGATTTGGGCATGACTTTTGATCCCTAAGGAAAAAACTGGAAACACTCATAGGTTGATAAGATACACTGAATAACAGTTTACTAAGTAAGTAAACATCTATGCTCATACAGTGTTAAAATAAGCAATAAATCTTAGAAGAATGACTACTTCAATATTTCTTTAGCTGCGCCATTTAAGAACCTGTTCATGTCTCTTTAATTTTTATTTCTGTTTTATGTTAAAAAGTCATACTGTTTTTGTCCATCAGTACAGTAGAAATTGAACCAGTTCATACTCTGGATTCTGAGTGACTAGCTTACTTGAAACTTCGGATGTCATCAGGACATCTGATTATGAATGTTCAGTGGTCATCGGATGAAATCCATACACAAACCAATATACACAGGCAGCCCAAAATGGGAAAATTTGGCAATATGTGATTGCTAATAACCTTTCACTTCTTCTCAGAGTGTAATGAGATAATTCTCCTTAAAAGACCTTCCTTTCTGCCTGAGATCTCGTACTCTCAGCTACATATGTGTTCTATGATCTCCCAATCACTTTGAACCAGAGAATGACAACCAGCTGGGTAACACACTGGCTCCTACAAGTCCTGCAATGATGAGAGAATATATTGAACATATTCAAATTGATTGCTCCCTAATTAAATAGATAGAGTTATACAACCTGGGAACAACCCACTGTGTTATCATGTAGTCAAATGTGCTTGTTGTTTTGCACTTTGAAGTCAACTATAAGAGACTACAGCAAAGCAAACAATCATTATGAGTCAGAAGGCAGGAAGTGACTAGAAAAAGTAAAAAGTGAAAGCTTTTACTCTTTGAGCTAAAAGAAACTTTTTCTCAGCTACAAAGGTGTATAGTCTCTGCAAGACAAGAAAAATCACACTGTTAGTCATGAGACCTCTAAAGGAATTAACCCTATGCAATGTTGTGGTGGAGAAGTACTGCTCCAAATGTTGTAGCTGATGAGGGAGGAAAAACTTCTACATGGGAAAACTCATCCCAGAAGCCACAGATATAAATACATACGGGTATATTTATGCACACATACATATATACATATGTGTATACATATACATATGGCAAGATTTAATTTTTAGTTGTTTGTTTTCATGTAATTGGTGTTGGCCAGTGCTGGTTCTGGCATCTGCCTTTGTCTGTATACTGAGTTCTGACTTCCCACTCAGCTGTTGTGCTCTGGCTCATGCTCACACTATTAAGTGCTGGAACTATAAGGTACAGTATAATCTCCCTCTGGTATTGAAATACAATTGTTAATTTTATGAGCTTTTTAATTCCTGTGTGCCTGAAATAATGACAAAGCTCTGCTGCAGCCATGCACATGGCAGTTTTGATGTCAAGGATGGAAGCCACAGGACACAAATACAGAAAGACATTTGAGAGTATATACTGTTGGAGTCAGGGGACCCAAATTAAGCACCACTTGAATACTCCACCTGGAGCAGGCCCTGGAGTGAACTGGCTGCTTCTCTATAAAGGAGATACTTGTCTTCCCCATAACAGACTAAGATTGAATCAGCATACACACATGGACCTTCTGGGAGCAAAATGGGAAGTGAACCAAACTAATACAGCACCCTACACTAAAGCTGGTATACAGTCTCACCTTCATATCTTCAAGAGAAGGGAAGATGCCTAATTTCTTTAGATCAAAGGCAGTGTATTAGATAAAAGTAATTTTAGAGGTAAACGATGTATGGCAGAGATAGTTAAGATACTTATCCTATGGCCTCCTCTCAACATTACTTGGATTCCTTCCTCTTCTTGTATTATGTGATAAAATTTGTAATGATGCTCCCATTCTTTTCATGTTGCTAGAAGGAAGTGCTATCTAACATAGCCCTAAAGAATGATAATAGCAGAAAAAGGAGTAGATTATTATCTACTACGTTTCTCACTTTGGCTTCTAACACTTACAAAAAACAAAAGAGTAATAAAAAATGTCTGAGAAAGGGTTTATAAGGAATTTAAATCCCTATACTCTGTTTTGGGTGCAATGATTTGGAACCTGTGGAATTAAACAATTCAGGACTTGTGAAATGTCTTTTTACTTAGGTAACATTGATGTATCTCCTCTAATTTTACAGTCAACAGGCATAGTTAAGGAAAAAAAAAGCCAAAAAAATCCACACAAAACCAACCAGCCAAACCCTTAAAAAAACCCAAAACCCAGCGGCATAAAAACTTTCAGTGTTAACACTACATGTTTTCACTGAGATGCCATCTGAAAAGTTAATCAAGAGTATGATAGTACCTTGTAGATAAAATATATTCTAGATCAATCACTTTTAATTGAAACCAAAAGGAAATACATACTTACTTGTTCTGTAAGGAATTTCTACAAAATGAAATTTGTGAATTATGATTTTTGCCACTGGGCAAAAGGGGAGTCAGACCCATCTGCACAATGTCAATGCCAATGTGTTCAGGGAACACATCAGGTGCAGGACACAAGTGACCTTAATGGTCTGTAGAAACATACAGTTTGTATGATATATTCCAAGTACAGCAAATTTACTTTGCATAAGCAGACAGAGTCTACAACACAGATGAAGGGACTAGATGTGTCTGGTAAATATCACACTTTCAGTGCCTATACTGTTAAATTCAAAACACACAGGATAAAACCATCTTTGTGCACATCCATATTTGAGTAAATCTGCACATGTTCAGTAGCTGCTTGTCCAATCTACCAAATATCAAAAAACTCTCAGAAGACAAAAGGCCTGCATCTTCTGTTTGTGTTCAATGTTTCCAGGGAAACCAGACACAAAATAATCTCACAGAGAAGACACAACTCAGTAACGCTACTGTACAACAAACTCTAGATGCAGATTTTGAACAGGACCTCCCCACACCACTATAGAGACAGATGGCTACAGTTCTGTCCACCTTTCTTATGGCTAAGACCATATGGACAATTTTCAAGAGCCTTAAAATTGAAAACACCACTTTAGGAAGCAACTAATTAATTCAAAACCAACTCTCTTTAAGTCAGCAGGCTAAGTTGCTTCAGTTGCTCTTTAAAAGTGGAACTGAACTGTCAAGTTGCTTGCTCAGTCCTCTCACTTGCTGTACACTTGGATGAAAGGGGAAGATGTTGGTGCAAGGGACATTCTGCATGAGGTTGAAATCACATACAGTGGGTCCCAAGCAATAAAGACCTGATCTTAATTACTATGAAACAGCTTCAAAAGTTTTGGCTCTTCTAGTTACCTTTGTATGTGCCACTACATTATTGATATTTCTGATATCCCAAATAAATAAGCAAGTACTAAACATGGTAAACAAAATATGAGCATATTAGAAAGGCTACAGAAGAACTCTACAGAAGTGAACTAACTTCTGAGACAGCTGCGTTACACTGAGCAGCTGAAGAAATATTTCTGATAGTAGAAGAATCTTTTGTTTAGTAAACAAAAGCATAACAGTATCCAATGACTGGAAGCTTTTACTGGACAAACTCAAACAAACAATTACATTGTGTAATTAACCATTGCAATAATTTATCTAGGGATCTGTTATATGCCTTATCATTGTCAGGCCTTAAAACAGGATTGGCTGTCTTTCTAAAAGATATGCTTAGCTCAAACAGCAACTGTTGGGCTTGATGCAGGAGTTTTATACACAAAGTTAAGCTACAAGTGCATCTTGATCTGGAGTTAATCTCTGTGAATATGTCCAACACTTCTAGTGAGGCAAAAAATCTCTGGCAGAAAAATAGTAGCATCCTAAACCACTAGACATAATTGCTCTGTGAACAAGGATTGGAGAACTTTAGGATAGTTCATGATTTTTCTCCCCTCTACGGCACTTTTTGCAGTATTTTTTATCTTTGGTTTTGTTCCAAAAGTCAATATTGTTTCTGGTTTGTTCTCTCAACTCCCCAAAACCCTTGTGTGTGCAGGAGCACCATCTATAAAGCCAGCCCTTTCTCTTCTTATGTCATTTGTATAAATTAAATAAAGATGTGGACTAACTGGAAGGAGTCCAGGCATGGTCAGTGAGAGTAATCACAAATCTAGAAAACACAGCCTCATTCAGTCAAGAAAAGAGCCATCAACCTTTCAAGTACACAAAAGGCTGTTGAAAAGAGCCTATTTTTTGTGGTCAGGATAGATAAAATAATCACAGAAAGGGGATTGACTTTTTCTGTGAGGGAAAGCTTCTTCCAAGTACAGTAGCAAATGGCCTGGACAAGTCTTGGTGTCTCCATTTTGGAGATCCTGAAGATCTTCATCTAAAAGATTAGGCTAATTTGCTTTGGAATTAAGGTCTTTTTCAGTGTGAATTTCTGGGGTTGTGTGAAATCAGGTGTAACTGTATCATGCTTCTGCAACACACATGGAGATCTGTATATAAAAAGCCTTCTATAGTAACCAGAGTATTACTGCAGTTATATATGTGAGTGGAGAGTCATTGCACATAAATTAGTTCTGCATCATTGAAAATCAGTAATATCTAGATTAAAAAAAAAAAAAAAAAAAAAAAAAAAAAAAAAGAAAAGAAAAGAAAAATTGTATTACAAGTCAATTCTGTCTTCCATTAACACTGTATACTCTGTCCAGGGGGGTGTGAAAGTCATGCAGCTTATTTTCTTCATCAATAAAGATACAGGAAGATTGCTCAGATCATCATGCTGGTTGTATGCTGATTGTTATTTTGGTAGACTCACAGAACAGTTGAAGTAGAAGGCAGCTCTGTTGATTGCCTAGGTCAGCCCCACAGTGGAGAGCAGGGTCAGCAAGAACAGGATGCTCAGGGACGTGTCCTGTAGGGTTTATTTGTCTCCAAGGTTATCATATCCTTGAGACTCTGCATACTTTTTATTCTTGTCCCAGAATTTGTCAACTCAGGCAGGAAAAAGGTATTTTATGATTCAATGGAATTTCTTTTATTTCAATTTCTGCCCCCTGACTTCAGTCTGGTCATTGGGCACAACTGAAAAAGGCCCACTGCCATCTTCTTTCATCTCCTCATATGGCATTTACATACACTGGGAAAAATCATACCATACATATGAGAAAAGTGATCATCTCATCACCTTGAAGACCCACAGGATGACCAGAGCACGTTGACAGTCGTCATTTAAGTAAAGCCCAGGGACTGTGAGATGTGATCAGACCTTAAATCCAACACCTGTAACACCATTCACTAATACCATTGGTATCAGATACTCCGGTGTATGAGGTAGAGGAAATGTGAAATTTTTTTAATAAACTGTGCAGACAGGAGGGGTCTTCTCTCTGACTTTCTGGATGGCCAGCTGCAGAAGATTTGTGCCACAGAGATGTGAAAAGGCTGCCAAGGTTTGTGAAGTATCTTGTGCCAGTGCAAGGGCAAGTGGGGGAGAGCTGCGTTCATGTAGAATCCAAGCCAGAACATCTTTCTTATTTATACACACACACACACACACACACACATATATGTGGATTTTTAAGCAGTATCTACTACTGGAAAAAGCATCTGCATGTGAAGTTATGTATATACATATTTTTGCTTATGATTATAAGTGTCTCAGCCTTTGCAAAATAACTGAATTCTTTGTTTCACTCATTCCCGTGACGAGAAGTTTCACAAGCTCATTTCTCTACATGTCAGGAGTATTTTGAATTTTAATATAATTGTGCAAAAACATCAGCTTTAGAGTTTGGAGCTGCTTTTCTCCCTGCTTGTTTCTGGTGTTGGAGAGCTACTTCTTTTTTGCTCATATAAAATTCTTGATGGATCAAAAAATGACCTGGTTTTGAAACTATATGAGTCTATTTGCCACAGAAATGAGACTCAGATATTTGGACTCCATGATGCAGAAACAGTAAGTCCATACTTCTCCCTGTGTCAAGGCTCAGCATTTCATGCTAGGATGGATGTTCCCTACCAGTGCTTACTAACAGTCCAGTTACTTACTGATAAATGTGCTATTCTGCTGATAAAAAATCACAGCACCTCTTCCTTTCTTTCCAAGTCAATGAATAAAGTATGGCCATTTTAACTTATTCTCAAAGGTTCAAAGGTGGTTTTTCTTTACCCACCTCTTTCATGAAATGTTATGGCTTTTTTCTTGATTCTGTTGTTGAAATTCTTACAGTGCTGCCTGAAACATATGGAACAGCTGCCATTTTTATTTACTATAGATTAAATGTTCCATCCCATTACACTGAAGAGCTACATGAAATTTGTTATTTGCATTTGGAAACCTCTCTGTGAAGTTTACTAACTAAAATATTCATTTCATAGCTTGGAAAATATAACCTTATAAACCTAGAGCAGCTTTCCCGAGAGGCAGTGGCCCTGCAGCCCTGTGAGAGCTCCCCTTCATCTGCTCGATGTAGGGGAGCTGAGCCTGTCCTGTGGGACCCGGCATAGCCCAGCTCCCTGCTCTCTGTGTGTACAACATGCCACTCTTTACAATTGTCAATAAATTTTCCAGACTTTCAGGTTACTTTGTTTTACTGGCTTTATTCACATTTGTCTCATAATCACAATAACAGGACAGGTGTGCTGCTTTCTCGGCAGCAATCCTGGTCCCCAACAGAGCCAACTCCCCGGCCTTTGACCTCCAAGTTTATCCGCTCAGGAAACTGGTTTACTGCCTTGCGAAACAGAACACTCCTATGATTAGCACTTAATTACAGTGAAGTCAGTAGCAGTTCTGCTAAAGTTAAGTTTATTTTTTGTATATGGATCATATTTTTGCATGAGTTGACGTTTCTGGCAATGAGGTCGCGTCATGTTGAGAGCCTATGGGCAAATGCATTTTATTGCCTGTTATATGCATCTGTGTATGTTGCTACACAAAAATCAGAGCAGAAATTCAGTCAGTGTTACTTGCCTTGTTCTTTCTCTTTCCAGCATTTCAAAAACTATACCAGGCATCCCAATTCATAATCCTATCTAGCCACCACTCAGACAGGACTGTGTGTGCTTTAACCTGTCAGTCAGACAGTTACCATCACTTTATAAAACTAATACAAACTCACAGGAATATTACTATATGAACCCTTAAAAAAAAAGAAAATTTGGTCAGTCAAAACTTTGAATCAGGTACGTTTGCTGAGTCCCGGATCTCTAATGTCTAACACAACCCAAACAGAAAAGTTTAAAAGCTACTAATGAGCATTTCAAATCTGTTTTCCCAAAGTATCAACTCTAATTTCTGTTCTTTTGAAAGAACTTTGCTACATTATGATCTGACAAAAATATCTCAGGGGTAGCAGCAAAATAATGATACTGTAGCCTCCAGTTTATATTACATTACCAAAAATAATGAAAAAAAAATTGTTGCCCCAGAGAGACTTGGAAGACATTCAGATACAGTAGTGCTGGGTGTGACATGAGAAGATAGATAGATTACACAGATACGACTGAAGCAGTTAAGAAACTTTTGGATATCCAGCTATCCAGTGTAATATCCACTCTGCTGAGTGAAGGCTCTACAACTCATAATGAGTTCATATCATAAGACTCATTCCATGATAACTCCTTAAAAGTTATTCCATACTGTGGTAATTTTTAAGGATAGATGCTCAGTTGTCTAAGTGTTTCTGAAGTGAACAGATAACATATCTGCATGTTTAGCAGATGCATATCTTTCCCCAGAATGAAAGAATCTTGAGTGCAGAGTTACATCTCTCATAATCACTGTTCTTCTGTTGACGAGCAACAGTATTTTTAATCATTGTTCCAGATTTCAGATACAGCCCATTCTGCCATCACTACAAGGTGAGTCAAGCTGTCTAATGGTTCTGTTATTTTCATACTACCCAGGCATGTACCAAGAGTCTAGTAGTTCAGTATCAATTCATCTCTTGGCTGAGACATCAAACTAAGATTCTGACCACTTATTGTAATTAAAAATCCCCATAAGCTTTTCACAAAGCATAGGTGCTCACCACAGTGTCCTGACAGAATTCCAGCTTTGCATAATTATATTCTGCTTGTATATAATATAATTATATGAAATAATTATATTCTACCTGAAATCCCCATGAAGTTTCATGTAGATGTAGGAGTCTTCTTGCTTCCAATCTCATGCTGTTGTGCAATGCTATTGTCTGCTCAGAAAAGTGAATCACAGACAGTTGATGGGGTTTTCTGTTTGTTTGTACTTTATTCCAATACACCAATTTTTGAAATTTTTGAAGCATTGTAAAAGGACTTAGTCAGACATCTTCAGAAATCCATGTGCTTTTTGCTGAAGCAGCAAACAAATCATGTTTTGAAAAAACTACAAAACAGTTTTGAAATCTTTGTGTGCGGCTTTTTTATTCCTTTCAGCAATTGCGTTGTGTTTGTGTGGTAAAGTTTTGATAGAAGAGGGGCTAGAGGAGTGGCTTCTGTGAGAAGTTGCTGCTAGCAACTTCTCCCAAGTTCAAAAGAGCCAGCTGGTTCCATGACCCACCATTAGCCAAGGTCGAGCCTATCAGTGACAGTGGCAACACTTTTGGGATAATACATTTAGGAAGGAGGAAAAATACTGTGCAACACAACCAAAGAGAGAAGAGTGAGAATATGTGAGAGAAGCAGCGCTGCAGACAGCCAAGGTCAGTGAGGAATAGTGGGACGAGGTGCTCCAGGTGCTGCAGCTCATGGTGAAGACCCTAGGGAGGCAGCTGTGCCTCTGCAGACCTCTAGAGACCCTCCACTGGAGAACGTGGATGCCTGAAGGAGGTTGTGATCCCATGGGAAGCCTACGCAGGAGCAGGATCTGTGGCCCCATGGAGAGTGGAGCCCACACTGGAGCAGATTTTGTGGCAGGACTTGTAACCCTGTGAGGGACCCA
Organism: Formicarius rufipectus; assembly: GCA_013399695.1. NCBI lineage: Eukaryota > Metazoa > Chordata > Aves > Passeriformes > Formicariidae > Formicarius > Formicarius rufipectus. The sequence goes on along the minus strand of VXAU01001761.1, from coordinate 495,666 downwards.
TGCTAGAGCACCTTGCTCCTGAAGGACTGTGCCCCATGGAAAGGGCCCACACTGGAACAATTTGTGAAGAACTGAAGCATATGAGAAGAACTCACTTTGGAAAAGTTCATGGAGAACTGTCTTCTGTGGGAGGCACCCCATGCTGGAGCAAGGGAAGAGTGCAAGGAGTCCTCTCTCTGAGGAGGAGTGAGTGGCAGAGAACATGTGTGATGAACTTACCACAGTCCACATTGACTGATCCCCTGTGCTGCTTTCTGGTTGTCGAGAAAATTGGGAGTGAAGCTGGGCCCAGGAAGAAGGGAAGGGTGTGGGGGATGAAAGTGTTTTTAAGATTTGGTTTTTATTTGTCATTATCCTACTCTGATTTTATTGGTAATAAACTCACTTCCCCAAGCCAAGTCTGTTTTGCCTATGACAGTAACTGGTGAGTGGTTTCTCCCTGCCCTTATCTTGACCCATGAGCCTTTCATTAAATTTTAGTCCCCTGTGCAGCTGAGGAGAGGAGTGATAGAACAGCTTTGGATCTGGTGCCCAGACAGGGTCAACCCACCACACCAACTTTTTATTTTCCTCAAAAACAAGCAGAGTAATTTTATATTTATTGTTTGTTTATCAGCATGCACAGATTTTGAGGGTAGTTTAGGACTGATTCCATGTGATTTTTATTGATGTTACAGCAATCCACAATTTTATTTTCTCTTTCAATTCAGTGTACAGCAGACAATGAACTACACTAATTTAATTTTACCTTTCTCCACACTGTAGTTCTATTAGGCATGGTTTCATGTCATCAATGCAAATGTATGAAGGTTCACTTAAAATGGCAGGTGAACTCAAGTGAAATATTGCCATGTCATCTCCGGAAATGGCAATACAATTTCAGGAAGAAACAGAGCAACACATGAGAGCCAAATTGAATTGAAGCAAGATCTCTGTAAGACTTTACCATGCTGCCCCTATAATATCACAAGAAAAACAACAGCAGCGCAAGTCAAGAAGGGAGGAAAGAATATAAAGTTGAAAGAAAAACAAAATGGATCAATGCAAAACCGAGTAGATGAGTTCACTAGAGAAATATTCAAGTCTTACTGGAAGTTATGTTAACATTCAAATGAAAACCTAAGTAAAATATCAACAAATGCTACTTGAGAGATTAACTTTTTTGTTACCTTTGTACACATGTGCACATGGTTCATTACAGTGCTTATGACCATCCTCTTCACTGTCACAGCGTTATCTACTCTCAGTCTCATCCATTGGCTCTGCAGAACATCGCCTCCAATGTGAGTTCTTTGAAAAATCATTGAAAAGATGAAACTTAAAAGAGGAAAACCAATAGAATAGATTTATTGATTAATACGTTCCTGAGAGAAGAATTTGTAGGCAATGGTGCAGAACATGCAAAAAGAGATGTAATCCCAAGGCACAGTGTATACTGCTCTGTGACTCACAGTATAGACCTGTTCCACACCAAGGACTTTGCATCAGCCACCAGAACATTGACATGACCGGCAGCAAAGGAGAGAGATTCAAAATGCAGCATTCCCTGTACTTCACAAAAGCAATCTAGTCACTGTGCTCATTGGTGAACACCATACACAGGTTGAAGAAATCCGAAGTCCATAGCCCCAACTTTACTGACCTGGAAATTTGTAGAAAAAAATTATTGGGCCCATGGCCTTTGCTACAGCATATTTGGTATGTGTAAAATGGACCCAGCTGAGAAGGAATCAGACTTCATCTATCCAGACATTTGTTTAAGAGCCTGTGGTCCTAAGTACCTTAACTTTCAGGCTCTTAAAAAATCAGCAGTACCTATGAAATAAGGAAGAGCCATTTACTTCATTTGTCACGCGTCACCAATGCAAAGGGATTTAAAGAAGTGTTTACATATACTTAAATAAAAAGAAACCTTTATTAAAATTTTCAAAAATACATTTTGGACAGTCCCCACCGCTTTCAGTGTGTAATTTACACAGACTATTACACCACAGTATTACCATATTAGTACATAAAAAAATTGGTCACTATTACAATTTCTGAGAGTAGCTCCAAATTTTCTACAGTAGTTTCAACAATGAACTTTCATTTCTGCCTCGTTGCCCACTGTTGAAGAGGTAAAAACACTTGAGTCAATGAACATGGTCAAGCACATGGGCAAGGTAATCTGAGCTGTAGCCCAGTAGCTCCACTGCGCAAAGTGTGCTCAGGTGCAAGTATGTCAATCAGTTCATTGCAAGCTGTCAGTTACTTTTACAAAGTTTAAGTGGCTATCTCATAGTTGAGGTGTTCTTTTACAGCTTGGAATATTCTGGTTTAATTGTTCATATTGCCATGATGTGATTGAGCAGGACAGTTACCCTTAAGCAGTTTTAGATATTGTCAAGCAAAACACTTCAGTGGCTATTCTTTTGATGCTTCAAATTTCCAGTCCAAAGTCAAGCACCTAAGTGTTCTGTCAAATATATGGTGAGGACTGTATATCGTAGAAGTTCTTCAGTGGCACGTGACTGGGTGTATGTGGAACAGGAAAAGCTTAGAGGGGATGAAAAGCTTACCAGGGCAGGCTAGACCAGAAGGCAGCAATACTGGTGTTATCATGTCCATATCTATCAACAGGAGTGGTCCCTGGAGTGAACTGTTCCTTTCATTCCAACAGAGAGGCAAGTGAGGACACACATTTCTGAAACACAGATAATGCAGAAGCAAGATCCAAGAATATGAGTGTGAGATAAATAATGCTACCATTGAAAACAATTTTTCTCCATGTTCCAGTCTCTTGTAGAAATTCTAGCCAGTAAGGAAAGTATAAAAGAATATGAATTATGAGCTAGATAACTTTTAATTGGTTTTATGTTGAGTTCTACTCATATTCAGTCATTTGGCCTCTTTTTGCAACCTCCTAGCCCTTTTAATGTCTGTTTCTTTCTAGTCATTTGGTCAAACTCTAGAATAGGGACTGGGACTATCCTCTCTTTCCAAAAATCTGTTTCTTCCAGCAATTACCACCTCATGATCTATGAAGCCCTGGGAGAAGGAAGAGGATGTGGGGGTTATTTTTAAAAGATTTTACACATATATTTATTAAAAACTAACAACATAGTGCCAAAGGGTTCAAATTATTTGTGTAGGGATCTGCACTTTCCATAGAAATTTTTAGAGGTTGGAAGTTGAAATCTAGCGGGAGATAGGAGATGAGAAGGCCCTGACAGACAAAAGAGATCTGAATTCTTATGTCTAAAATCCCAACCAAATGTTCAAACAGAAGAAAAACTATTGTTCTCAGATTAAATCAGACCTGCACAAGCATATGAAATAGGCTATTAAACTCTGCACTACCCATTTAGTTCTTGGATTCATGCAACTATTTTTCCATTTTGTTTTATTATTTCAGGCTTTATGCACTACCTCATAGAGTTTTGCTTTTTACCTTGCTCCTGATGCATTTTCTTTCCTTTATTTAATTCACATAACTCTGCTTGTGACTTTCACCCAGTGATGTTAGATTTTTTTTCTAAAATCTCGCCAGCTTTGTTTCTCATGTACTGATATATTTGTGCATTCTATGTCATCTTTAATGGCCCTGTATAATGTTTAGACATCATCTGTCAGTTACATGTCGAATATGCAGCAGTCTTACTAAAACATAGAATTTTGGTGCTACATAAATGACATTTCCAAAGGAATATAAAGGGAATAAATATATCCTACTTAATGCATTTTCATCAATCTTATGCAAGTGCCACGATGAACAAAAATTCAGAATAAAATCATGGTTACTATGCTTAAAACAACATTAAAAGTCATAAAACAACTGTGCTTTCTCTGCTTAGTTTTCTGTACTAAATGTCTCAGAAAGATTTAATGGATCTAATTGAAATAATTACAGATAAATCCTCTGTAATTTTTACTAAAATAAACAGAAATTAGTTCAATCAGCTTTAAAATACAAATAAACAATCTTGTAATTGAATTATTCCATTTTTTTATCAGACTTTGAATTCTGAAGACCTGTATGAGCATCCATTTTTAACATTTCCTGCCTAGTTTTTTAATATTATAATTCATAACTAAACAACAAAAGCTGCATTTTTTATTTCATATAAAACCGTTCCAATTTTCTGATAGGAAGCCGATGGTCAAGATGTTTTGTTATCAAATATTTAACTTTTCATAGACTCAACATTAAGGTTATATTTTAAAATAGAAAGTTGGCAATTATGATAAAAGAAATAATTTTTTAAAGAATTGTCAGAGCAGTAGCTTGTATGCTAGCAGTAGTAATACTCTTGTTTGTTTTTTCTTTCAATTATGGAGTTAAAGAGCAGACATGAAGCAAATATAGGCTGACTAACTAAAAATGATCCCTTCATCTAGAACCATATGGACAAAACTTAAACTCCTTTTAGAAGGGAATGGCCTATTTGCAGTATTGGAAGTATGGAAATAATTTACTTAGGGATGTAAGGAGCTGCAGTACATTATAATTGATTATTGCTTGTTATGAAAAGCAAATTTTGAACTTTTACATGTAATTATTCTCAAAAAAGAGCTTCAATTTATTCACCCAGGCAAGTAGAAAAATTTTGTATGGACTCAGTATCTAAAAAAACCCGAGGAACAACACCAAACTCCTAGTACTCATGTTAAACTAGTCACACAGTCCACAAAGCTTTTCTCATTAAGTTCTTCATATAAGTTACCAAGCAAATACTTTTGAATAATGAATATATTCAAGAATATCAAAACCAGCTCACGGACAACTAACAAACAAAACAATCTAAATTTGTTCATATAAATTATTCACTGTGAATTATCTGATCAGGCCTAGTGCTCAAATATAAGAAATATTTCTCAGAGCATATGGGACTGATAACAAAAAAAAAACCTAAAGCAGATGGAAATGTGTCTGCATCTATACAGAATTTACAAAGCAGACTATATGAGCATAAAAAGGAAGGTCCCTCATTTCCTTGGTGCTGCCATGTCTAATATTAGAAGAAACAGCTGCTGTGGAAGCAGAGTAAGTCATAGAATCATAGAATAATTTAGCGTTGAAGCTTCTTAAGATCATCAAGTTCCACTATTAACCCAACACTGTGAAGTCCACAACAAGTGCCACATCTACATGTCTTTTAAATACCTTCAGAGGTGGTGAATCAACTACTTTCAGGGGCAGCCTGTTTCAGTGCCTGACCACCCTTTCAGTGAAGAAATTTTCCCTAATATCCATGTCAATAAACTTCAGATAAAATGTTTTGGGACGTTGTCATTCATAGACAAATTCCTATTCTCAAAAGGCCAATTTCCAGAGTAAAGTTTAAGTAAGTAGATTTTATTTGATGAGACAAAAGTAAATCTGTTTGAAACCAATTTGATGTAGTTCAATATGACACATCGCAATATTTAGCATATATTCTCTTTTGGACATGTAACTAGTAAGCAATCAATGGTTCAAGGAGGATCACCAATGGCATAAAATTTGCAAGTTAACCTCCCTTCTCAGTCCTAGATGTGTATTACCTCTCACTAAATATGGATCCATATTGGTAGAAGAGAAAGTAAAGAACACGCACCGTAGCTGTGATGAATAGAACTTAAAGAAATCTAAGCACTTAGACTGAAATTACGACTCTGGTATCTCCTGTTACATATCCCAGGAAGTACCCAAGATCCTTAACTTGCCTTATTTTTTGTGTTTCTTAAGTAGTGGTACACCATGTGCACCCCAAATGCCTTGCCTTGAGATACCAGAATAGCTCTGTACTTAAATTCTGCTTAAATCAAACCAAAATCCAAAATCAAGCATTCCTCAATTCCCTCCCAAGCTGCCACAGTTCCCTAGGGCTTTGATCTGGAAGATGTTATCAAAGCATACCTAAGACATACCAGCTGTAGTAGACTCTGCATAAACACAATTGCTTCTGCTATTCTTTATATTACATTCTTTGCTTAGGAAGTGGGAGACCTGAGGGAGAAATTTTCTTGCTCTCCACTGATATTTTTAATTAGGTGACCTGGATTCAGCTAAAGGAGGGTTCAACATCAATTTCTCCCGTCTTCCTGAAGGAGGGAGTCTAATTTATTCAGAATAATGGGAAGTAAGAGACCTTTTCTAGAAGTAACTGCATGTGTGGACAACAGTTTAGGAGTCACTGGACGGAAAGGCAGAGCTATCACTTATGTCACACTCCACAGTCTAGTGATTAAAGTCCTTCCTTACATGAAAGAAAGTCTGATTTTCCTGTGAGTGTCCAGGATTTTCTCTAGTTTATTTTGTGGCCCTTTCTTTACTGTCTTTTAATATTGGAAAAAATGTGCTTGTTTTTCTTCACATCTTCTCAACATATAGAAGTCTTGAATTTTTAGTTCATTTACTTTTTAATATTATAACACAATTTAAATACATTTAAGGAGAATTCTTGTTGTATGAAATCCCTCTGATTCCTTTGTGGGAATAGATAACCCTCTTTAATTGTAGACAGATCCCATTCTGCCTGATAGATTCACACTCAGCACAATGAGGCCTAGTGGATCATCCGGCCAGATTATTCAGGGTGTGCAGTGATTCCTGAATTCCTCAGCCGTCTTTCTTTTCTTCTCCCAAACACTTCATGGGCTGAATACTTAAGACCTTTCTGAGGAGGTGGGGATTTTGAGCTCTTAAGACTTCAGGCTGAGGAAGAACCCGTGGCATCAAGGAAAACAGCACCACAACATTTGACTTGTGAAGTCCACTTCCCAGTGGACCGCAGCTTATGGACTTGTGGGGAGCAGCAGCATGTGTGAGGGATTGATTCCTCATCTTCACTGTTCCATAAGTGGTTATCATCAAATGTATCAGTCTGCTGACTTCAGATGTTGCCCTACTGACTGCTATAGATACTACCCTGAAGGGTTTAACTTTTAGTTATCAGTACAAGGAAGATAATTCTTCTTACTTGCAATAAGGTGCCATCTTATTAAAAAAAAATAAAATAAAATACATGGCTACTCTTGTTTTTCCCTCTACAAACTCATAAAATTTTTGACTTGAAAAAGAATGGTAAACATTACATCTCTAGGCATGCCTCACTTTAGAGATGCTCTTTGCTGGAAGTCAGGCTCAGGATTTATCTTTAGGTGGAATATTTACATGTTCTCAGCTCTACTCAGTAATATGCCAGTAAGTTTAACCTCTCGTGCCTTGAAAAACTAGTCTATTGTGCAACACAAAGAATTCAAATATAAAACTGTGCTGTGCTTGACATCATCTTGACTGAATTCAATTCTTGATTGAATATTGCATGCAAGCAATGTCTGCTTCCAGCCTTAAAAATTCAGGTGAATAGTATGGGCAACTAGTCATAATGTGGGCTTTAGGCTAAGAAGGCCATTTTCCCTCTATAATCTTTATATTTAAAGAAGAGTCAGGTTACTTTTCTTGAATTTATTGAAATTTGTTTTGTTTTTGAAGAAGCAGCTCCTCACTCTGTGATTTCTTAAGTTCAGTCTCATCTGTCCCTCTGATTCCTTTATTCTTAAAGTAAGCAGGGGAAAAAAGCAAGAATACTCCATGGTTTTATTAATAAGCCCAGCTATAGACCATGGTTATGTCACTGCAGACACATCTATGGACTTGAGAAAGTAAATATATATAATCAGATCCTTTTTTTCCCCATGACATTTAAACTTTCCTCTGATTTTTAAACATTTTTCAACTCTAATTATAATTTTAACTAGCAGTGACTGGGCAGCGCAGGTGTGCTAAAAGTTCTCTACAAAAAAAAAAAAAAAAAAAAAGGGAAAAACAGAAAACAACTTCTCCAGTTTTCCCCTTTCCTTCTCTGCTTCAGTTTGGGGAAGTAGTAGCATGCTGGTCAGCTCTGAGCCTGTCTCATAGGAGGTCAGGCAGCAGCATCAGCAGTTCCTCTTCCCAGGTATTACCAGGTATTACTTTGTCCTTGCAAACGATGGTGGTCTTCTGGTGGGATGAGTTGATTCCTCACATAGCAGGACTCCATCTCCTTCAAGAGTTTATCTTGAAGGCCACTTCTGGGGACACAGATTTATGCTTCCTCTAATCATACGAATCCTAACCAGTCCCTGCTGCAAAGGATTACCTGATCTGTTTCCTTTTAAACAAAAACTACTTACTACATCTACTCCTGGAAGAGGTCAGTTGTACTCTAGGAAGTTTTCCTAGCTGCTTATTCATGTTCTTTCTTCTCTTCTATTTTTCTGGCCCCATAAATCTTGTGCTAATTTCTACACTGAGGAACAGATTCAATGGAAGCTGCAGTGTTTGTTCCTCCCAAGACCAGAGCACTGGATACTCTCTCAAATGGCTGAAGGGTTGGATATGAACTTCCTTCAGGCAGAAGTAAGTATTGTATCAGACCTTCCCATGAAGTCACGGCGGAGTGATCTAACTACCAGACCCTAAGCCATGAAAAAGAAATATTTATCTTCTTTAATTTGATGTGGTGAGAAGAAATGGATGGCTGTATTATATGAACTGCCTTCTTGATTTATTGCAGAAACAGAACACTCAGCTCCAGTATCATTAGTTAGTCTCCACTGGACTATGAAATTGTAGCAATTACATTAATTAATGTTGGATAAAAGGCAACCAGACAAAAGAAGAGAACTGAGAAGGCACTTGAAAACTTGCTTTGCTTTCATTCTACTGCCAGTGTGAAAAAAGCAAAGAAACACAAAAAGTCCCCACTCACAGCCGCACCAGTTTGCTGGTTCTGTTCTTCAGCTGAGCACAAACACAGGCCCAACCAGGAATTCTAAGTTTAGCAGCTTGTTAATGTGAGCAATTCTACCAAAGCTGTGACTGCATTAAAACAGAAGTAAATGTTTCTAAACTTAGCAGCTCACAGTGATTAAAACCTGGTGCGATCAAAAGAATCCTCATTATGTCCTGGTGATCTTTAAGGGTCTTTTCCAACTTGAAACTTTCTATGACAGTATGTGAGAATCTGTACAATAAAGCTACTTGCAGGAAGACTTATAGGATCAGGCTTGCATTAGAATGACATCTTCTGTATATCTCCTCACAGTTTTGTAGTCTTTACTAATACTTCTCTCCATAGCTGATGCTGTTCCCTTGTAGTATGTGCTTCTTTATGTGGTTCAGAACAGCTGGTGACCAGTTGATGGCTGCACATAATTAGCTTTTAATTGTTGCCAGTCATATTTTCACCTGTTCTACTTAGAAATCCTTCCATTGTGTCAAATCCAATTACTATATTTGGCTTATTTTCTAAATTGAAATAAAAACCCCTTTATCAGGAAGAAATCAACTCTTTGTGCAGCAGCTTTCCAAGAACATTTCAACTTGTGTTAAACAAACACTGAAATTACACACGTGTACATAAATGGATAAACCTGGAGAAAATTCACATCCCACTTTAAAAAAGTTTGCATCAAAACCAAAGCCTAAAGCACCTACCTTTACATAAAAATACTGACTCTTTTTAGCACTTTTGTACAATTCTGAGCATATATATTATAGAGGTAATTTATTTTCTTTCAGGATTTGCCAGCTAAGAATCCAACACTGGAATGAGCTCATAGTGACTAGAATTACTATTGAGTTTCAGTGACTAGGAATCCTGCAATGACTCTCCAGGTAAGTTTATCACTGAGAAATGATTAGGGTCTGCCTGCAGACTAAATATACAGTAAGTATTCAATGAGTACAACTATTCCTCTATTATACAGAATATCAGAACCGCATCAGTGATGTTAACAATCTAAAAAGATCAGAGGCAATTTGTGTATTCCAAGTTGTAAAAGGATAAACATTGTGGTAGGATTAAAATATAGTTATGGACAGAGATTTTAGATGAAAAGTCTGTAATGTATGTAAGCTTATTGGACACTTAATAGGGAAGTTAGTGGGTGTCTTAATTTTGCACAATATGAGTTTTTTGATACTTTAACTTAGCATCGGTAGTTGAAGCAGAATTTAAGAGCATTAATAAAGTCAAGTTTTGTTTCTGATGAGCTTCTGATAAGCTTCTTAGTAGCATATTCTAAGGTTTGCTGGGGTGCTAGAATTACATCCTTCTTTTTCTACAATTTGTTTTCTTGTTCTTGCTTTTTTAATCAAGGAAGGACACAGTATTCAGGTTTTATCATAAGCCAAACACATAAAAATCAGAGCTGACCTGGACAGATTTATGATGCTTGTTTCACAGAGGAAGAAAATATAATCTTCTTCAGCAGTGAAAACAAGCCTTTAGACAGAGCATGAAGACGCTCAAGAAAGGGGAAAACAAATAAGACTTTCGGTTCTTATTTTTGTCAATAGAGACCTGCAGTGTCAGACTCTGTAGAAATCCATTAGCTGTAATAATGATTAGAGACCAGTAAGTGTACCAAAATTTTGATAACTCATCAGTGTAGGCAATTATTTCTCATTTCTGTGAATTTTGGGAACTCTCAAAGGAAAACTCTCAAAGGTATTTTAGTTCATCTTACACTTTAAGAATGCTTTTTCTCAATCACAATGAATTTACAGTGAATGCATAAGTTACTCAGAACCATTTAAGAACCAGAATACCCCAACCTAAATCAGGTAAATCACTTTTAATTTTATCCAGTCATAGTACTAAGTGATTTTCCAATAAATGTGTGATTTACTGGGATTAGAATCATCAAAGCTTATAAAAAGTAGGGTACATCCTCACTGGACTTCAACAAGAAGAGACCTGCAATATAATTTTCTTTACTGCTCAAGTAAAAAGACACATCTGGTGTGTGCTGCTGGGACACATGTCTGGAACACTGTGGAGAATCCAGGAGAAGTAAAGAAGCTATTGGGAAGTAACTGCTGATTGCCTTGGTGACTGAGAGGCAGAAGCATGTCTCTGGGGCTTTTAAGCCTACTTCCTTTGTTGTCATATCAATTCAGGCTTCTGTTGAGTCTCAGCTCTCTCATGTGCTGTTTTGCAACTTAGTCAAATCTAACTGAATCTGAATAGCTTCATGTAAGAGTGTGGGATTAGCTCAAGTACTAATCCTAGCATGAACTTCTTCAGCACCTATCTTAAACCAGATGTCTCCTATTCCCCTAAAGGGCAGGGATGTTTCCTCACACCTTATCAATTGCTGGTTACCCTCAGTGTCAACCACACCACGTGGCTGCTGGAAAGCAGCCGTCTTGTTTCTAAGGCAGCTGTCTATAATGTGCAAGGATAAATGCCAAGTCCTTCACACAGGGGCACAACATTATAGGCTTTTGAGGGATGTACCCTGAAAGTACCCTGGCAGGGAAAGACCTGATAAACAAGAAATTGAATGTGAGCCATAAATTGTAGCCTTTGTCTATGGAGAAAGTCCAGCAACACACTAGGCTGCATCACAGCACTGTAGCCAACAGATTGGAGCAAGTGCTCATTCCTCTCTTTCTTTCACTTGTGAGGCCACCTTTCAAACCTTACTTGCACTTCTGGGCTACCAGTACAAGACTGACAAATTGGATGAGGTCTGGTGGAGGGTCAGAAGGATAGTTAAGGAGAATGAGCATATAGTATATGAGTAATCATAGACATGCAGAGACATGGCATATGAAGAGCTCTGATGCGTTTAGCCTGAAAATTAGAAGGTTTAGTGGGATTCTAACTTCCTAATGGGTAGTTACAAAGTGAGAGTCCCTTGGCAGTGCACAGCAAAGACTGAAAGGGCAACAGGCACAAGTTGCAACAATGAAATTAAAAATACTTCTCACTGACAGAGGTGAAACACTGAAAGAGAGACCCATAGAGTCGGCAGAATAGCCATTTTTGGAGGTACTATTAAGTCAACTGGATACAACTGTGGTCAAGGTTCAGTAAGTTTGACGTTGTATCTGCTTTTGAAATGGGTGGCAACAATGAATTTCCAGAGGTCTCTATTGTCTACTGAACCTCCTCTGCCTTGTGACCAAAGAAGGGCTACCAGAGCTCTTCGGGATACCAGGCAGTCCATCTGCATCTGGAGTTTATGAGATACATGTTTCTGAAGTTAATATCCGTGAATGACCTGGAAGAGCCTTCCTGCTGTTGGTGATGGACCTCTATGGGGAGAGGTCCATGGGGAGAAATATGGGGAGAAATAATCAAGGAAGGAAAGAGTCAAACTCTTCCATGACTTGCTCTGTCTTTACATTTGGGGCATTTCCATAGTGACCTTGGCTCAAAATGGGATAGAGTCATGTGAAATAAGGGAGTCTGAGCTGTTACACTGCTGGAAAGCTTTGGGACAGAAGGGTGGGTTGAGGTGTGTGTGCTAGAGAGGCGTGTCAAAATGAGATGTGGGGATGTCACCTAGGAGAGCTGATCAACTTGAGTTCAGTCTTGCCAAATCATGGTATAGATGCAATTTGCATGACTCAGAAACAATCTAAGGCCTATTGTATGAAAGCAACTGGATTAAGCCACTGTGCTCAAAAAACAGAAACTTCAACTGAAACATTACTGTCAAAGGCAAGACTAAACCAGCCAGCCAGTCAGTGCTGTGCATGGCACTATTGTTTATCAGATTATTTATGGAAGTACATGCTTGCGGACCTTTAGTCCTGGAGGTAATAATATGCCAACAGCTAAAATAGGGAAGAAGTTGCTTGCAAACTCTTATTGATGGAGGCAACAATGTTTGAACAGCAGACACTGCGGTTATAGCAGTGGATTTAGGCACCTATGTTTTTCAGGAGCAGAAGGTTGGTAGCACTGTCTTATCTTGGATAAGACTTAATCTCTGCTGAACAGCTGTTTGTAGGTACTTATCCCAGCAACAGTCTCCAGGCACACAGGACTACTGTGCACAGAGGATTTGAGACTCCTTCCCAGTGGTGCCTTGGCATCCTTTTAAGTGAGACAGGAGGCTTGAGTGACATAGTATGCAAAGCTACTGGGATATGTAATTAAGGGGTAAGATATATATTCAGAGACATGGGAACAAATAGTTGGAAGGATAAGGTTGAGAGTATGGTTTTGGAAGGGTGATTTGGAAACAACTGAGGAAAGTAATGGAGTGAGACAATAAGGTGGTAAAATATGAGCATTAAAGGGAAAGTAAGGAAACACAATGTCTATGAGTGTGTGCTCTAACAAATATTTTCCATGAGTTTGAATTATGGATCTCTACTTAAGGACTAGAGAATGATGTTAGCAAGAATGGAAGAATGGTTGCATTGGTGGATGAAGGAACACATCCAGATTGTAGAAAAGTGATGCAGACCTCTGTGTGCCCAAGGTAGCTTTAAAATGAGAGCACAGGATACATATAGTGATTACTCTGGCTAGCAAGCAACCTGCTTACACAGGAAAAATCACAAAATCTGCACCTGAGAAGAAGGATGGTTTTGTAAATCAACACTGGAGTAGAATGTCAAAGATTTGGCTCCCATAAAGGATCTATATGATTTTGAGAAAATTATTCACTTATTTTGCAGCTTAGTTTTCTATCCCCAAGCAGAGAAATAATATATAGTAAAACAAAACTATGTTTGTGGGGTTTTTCTCTTTGGGTCTTAACTTTTTGCACAAAAGCAGTATTTCCATGAGTTCAGGATTCAAGTTTGGATTAAAAATTCTTCAAAGCAGAAGCTGTTCAGCAGTGAACAAAATGAGGCTTTGATTTTACTTGGGGCCTCCAGACATTAACCCAATAGCATTATAAGGCCTTGTCCTGGCTTGCTGGGGGAACCACAGTGATTCTTGTGACTCCGGAAAGCAGTGACACACACTGTCGCCTCCCTTCTGAACTGAAGTGAGAAAAAAGAATTGTATGTTCTATTTTCAGCTCTTCACTGGCTTGTTGTATGTCTATAATTGCAATAGAACACCCAACCACAGAGCACATGAATGAGCTCAAAAGGATTACTTAAGGGAAGATCAGAAAAATATCCCAATAAAATTAAAACCCTTCCATAAAATCTTTTGTAAAGCCCCATGGGAAAAGATATAGAAAGAGGAAAACTACAGTGCAGGGGATCTCCTGTCTCCTCACTTTATAAAAAGCAAATTCTTGAGAAGAAATGTTTTATTGTGAATGGGAGAGTCCCCTAGACTCACTGCTTCAACAGTGGTTGCAGAGGGTTGCAGTCCTAGACCATAGGAACAAGCTCCAAAGGAAAGCAGTTAATAGCCTCAAACAGCACCATATGAGCACAAGCACACAGACTACACTTGTGTCATGCCGAGTTAGCAGACACACAAGTTAACTCTCAGTGCACTCACTCTACCCCCAGTAGAGTCTGTCAATCACTAACTACAGCACTGTGCTGAGGCTAAATGAGGCTCAGAGCCAGGCACACCTTGTCTCTCTGCACTGTGTTATACTTTGAAGATGTTTCAATAGGTACCTTCCATGGAGCTGTGCTATCTCTGGTGGTGCCTAGGAAAATAATAGGAGAAGATATAAAGCCAAAAGGAAGTGAAATGTATCTTATACTAATAAGGCAGGGAAGTTTATGTTGATTTCTATAAGTACTATTTTTAGGCCCAGATTTTCACAGGATTTGGGTGCATCAGCATTTTGGCTTTGCAGATTGAAGCTTCTTTGGAGCTTTTTCCTGAAGAGCAACAAGCTTGAGTATTCAATCTGGGCATGTTCAGTTCAGACACTTGAAATTGCTGATCAACTTGAAAGTCTTGGTCCAGCTGAGCTTTATTTTACAAAAGCTGTGAATAATAACTTATGTATATGCATGTATATATATGTATTTTAAATAAAGCATTCCTCAAGCATTCTTTCAATGACTCGAGTTTATGACCCACAAATCCCACATTGCAGAAAAATATTTCGAGATTTTGGAGCTCTTTGTGTTCCTCAGCTTTATCAGACATAACACATAAAAAGTAATACTTGCCTCATAAGGTGTGCCATAATCTGCTAACATTGTACATGGTCACACAGGAGAATTTCTAGTGTCTAGTGATAAAGGTCAATACTTCATGTTACTAAAAATACTACATAAAATCATATGAAATATCATATAAAATCAAGATAAAATATATAGCATCCATTAACACTTCTCTGTGAGCCTTGGATCAGTTTCTCTTTCATAATATTCCGTTCAAAATGTATGGACAGATGGGGAGATATGCTGTTTCTCAGTAGAATCACTGAATTGTAAAAGGGTGTTTACTTGAAATTATCCTTGGGCCATGCAGTGGCCAGTTTTTATTATACAGGCTTTATTCTTCTTTATTCAGTCCTATAATGCTCTTCACACCTATTTCTCAGCAATTCACACACCTCCAACTCACTCAGTGCTGAGTCAGCATGTAAGTCATGTTGTGCCTCTTAATTGGTTGATGGCTTCCTGAAATATGCTCTTTTGTATTTGTGGAGAAACATGCTTATTAAGTAATTATACATGCTTAAAATCAGAACCTTCCAAAGACAGATGTGAATTCTGATGCTGTATTTTTATTTCTGGAGACTGATGTTCTAAATCCTGAGTGAGTGGCCAAAGAAAAGTGCATGTATGACAATATTTTGGGAGGGAAAGGGAAAAGACTGTGAAACAGCTGGTAAGTCTATACTCTAGAATCTCCTTTGTGTTCCACTGAGAATACAATCTCATACTGCTGAGACCATGAGATAAGACAAACACAAGTGTAATTTCTAACCCAAGTGCAGAATTTCAGGACGCACAGCCTTAGATGATAGCACATGCCTCTAAGAATGTGCAGCTTCATGTTGCATGTACAGTGAGACTCTACCTGTGCAGTCAGTGTGAAGCCAGGGTCTGTCTGTGAGGGTGTGATATCACCCCACGTGATATCAACCACCAAGGCAGATAGACTGTACGGTGTGTGGGCATGAGCAAAATTTGACTCAGACTTGCATCTGAATGGAGGTGAGTTTGGCCCTGACTATGGCCCACAAGTGCAATAAAGCCAGAAAGACCCGTTGGAAGATCAAGTTATAAGATCTCTTTTTTTCTAGCTGTAATTATGACTATCTTGTTCCAGTTCAATACCACTGACAGACACAATGGCTGTGCCTTAGAAATACAGAGGTACTTATCAGTATACTAACTGGGATGGGATTTTGTATGGGGAAGGAAGTATGCAGGGGCAATTCTTTCAAAAGCTCACAATTCTATCAAAAGCTCACAAGGACTGCAACCTTCTGGTCTGCCAATTTCTTTTGAAAGGAAAAGTCTTGTGTGGTTTAAAATAAGAAACTTAACATGAAACTTCACTTAATGTGGATGACTTCCAATACTACCTTTTACTTATATATTAGTCCCGCCTTCCATGTACTCCGAGTCAAAAAGATCTTGCCCAACCAAGTCTCCTCAAGGAGGAAAATAAGCCATGAGGGAAAATATGTTTTATGTTTGCTGAATTTACTTTATCTTTACATCTGTAGATTGTATTATTTCCTAATAAGGAAAGGATTAAGGATGCTCTCTAATCTAGAAAGGCAAGACAGCAATCACTACCATTTCTATGGTAGCTAGGAATGAATGGCAAATATTCCTTGGGAGTGATGACAGTGGTGATGTTCACAGTAGAAGGAAGACTCCTGTCAACTGAGCTGAAAGTAGACTGAGGCAGGGACATGCCTGGGAAGAAGAGTTGGAAAGTGCACAGGCAAGTTATCTGGGTAATGGCCATGAGTGGGAAATTATTTCTGAGGATTATCTTCTTGTCCTGAAACGGACCCGAATTTTAAGCATGTTAAGCCGAAAGGTAAGGGGTTGCCAAATTTGAAATAAAAATCACCTAATCCTGGAAAAGTTACATTGTCTATTTATTTAATTTAACTACTGAAGATGTATTTATAGTGGCAGAGCAGAAATAATGCACAGGTATCAAAGGTCCTGCAGTGGGGCCTCAGAGGGTGGTTGGGGCACTGTCATGTTTGGATGTTGTCTGTAAACCTAGAAAAGCCTAAGGTTCATTCTGCTCTAGGATCTGGTCAGTGACTGGTGAGTTGGAGGTGACTACAGGAGACTTAGCCAACAGCAGAATTACAGGCAGCAGGATCCCTGCAATCTCTCCCATGCCTAATTGAGTACCTTATGTTTACTAGGTCTCAGGTTGAACTTTAAAAAAGTTTGTATTTTTGCTGGCACAAATGTTGCTTAACAATCACTGATTTAGCCTTTGTTGTTTATTACTCCCATTAGGTAAGATTTATAAATAACTCTTGCTTTATGTTCTTCTTTTCCTATATCATCCTTGTCCATCAAAGCACCTAACACACCCATATTATTTTTATGTAATTAAATTTTCTATTTTAATTTCAGTGACCTCCCTCAGATTGGCCTTTTTCCACAGGCAAAATGACTATAAGGCAGACAGTGCTACCTCAGCATAATATTATTTAGATGTGGTCACTTACCAAACCCCCAGATACGCACCTCAGCTCAACTCAGCATCCAAATTCAGAGTAATCATGAAATAGTCTCAATATAGCCATTCAAATCTACTAGTACAAAAATCTGAGGTAGATTCACTAAAGATCCATGGAATAAAGAATGCTTTTTTTTCACTTATAAACTAGAATGGGGACTACTATGAAACACTTCTCATTTTCTCATTTGTGTGATTTTCCAGGGCTTTTGCCACCTGTGTCAAATGAATTGCAGCTCTTCTCTTGGCAAATAATCAGTGGATATTGTTGAAGCCCTGGTACTACCCACTTCACATAGCTGTTTTTAGGGATGTTTGGGATCATGGAAGCCTGCATTTCCTTCAATTCTCTTTCACCATTCCGGTACTTCCTGTGTAAGGGAATATCTAGTCTTGGATCTCATATCAGAGTTGTTCACAGTAGTGCATACACCAAACATAATGGCACACTCTTCTTATGGCGTGTTGACTGCTGTCAAATGCAGCCTTTCCTACAGACTCTAATAACAGTCTCGAATCAGTATCACTTAAGCATTACATTCTGTCCCTTGCTAACAGAGGTTAGCATCCTTCTTTTTTCTTCCCTCACATCCTCCCAAAGGGTGGCAGCCCTGGTATGAAGTTTTCAACATTTTTTTCCATAAATAATTTTCCCAGATAAATCTTTTCCACATCCTGCGCGCTGATTCACAATGGTTCATTTTTAGCACATTTTCCCCAGAAGAGCACAACAAACTTTATTAATGTTTCTAAATACAGTTGTTTTGTATTCAGATAGTTTTCCCATATAGTCAATATTGCAACAGAATATTCATTTAGTGTGTAGTGGCAGTGCAGAGGCAGAAGGATGTTGTTCACAGCCTGTATCCCTGCCTGTAACTGTAGTCAGTCAGACATGCTTGTAGGGCTTTCAGCAGCAAACTAGGTCAGTGGGGCCCTGAACATCAAAGCTTCTCTTTAGACACTGTAAATCGCATGCTTTTATACTATTCCTACTGTACACTGTGTTCTTCTGTAATTACAAATGTATGTTTCCCATCACCACAAAGACTTCACATTGCTCAAAGGAAATCTCTCTTCAAAGGCTTAAGCTGTTGAAGGGCAGGCCCCCTTCTGAGATCTACCATTGCTTCGGGTGATTCCTTCTTTAACTCATCCACAGTAGAACCACCAGTCAATTCAACTGGCCTGCATCACACCGTGTCTGAACTGGCCTCAGGGTTGTATTTCAGCTTTGGAAAAGGGCATTGCAGAATTTAAAAATAAAGACCTAAAAAAAAAAAAATAGCAATGAACTACTGTGCTAGTATTCATCTGGTCGCAAAAACATGAGACTTGAGCTACTTACTTTTCTTCATCAGCCCAATGATAAGAGAACACACAGCATTTTCATTTGCTAGTTGCACCTTGAAGAAAGTGATAATTAAGACACATTAGCAGAAGAAAAAAAAACAAAAAAACCCCAAACAAACCCAAATGTAGAAAAAGACAGAAAAGAATATACAGAGAAAAAAAAATGGTTTTTTAGATTCATTTTATGAAAATATATACATGTGTATATACATATATAAATACATGACCTATATATGTATATATACATATATATATGTATAATGACCTATATATGTATGTAGCTAAAATAAAAACTCAGAAAACATTCCTTTCTATGATAGCACTCAATACCACAAGTAATTTTATTGAAGCTAATGTTTTCTTTTGAGTAACAACTTACTCATGACAGCAAGAGCTAATAAATATTTGCAGGATTGGGCCTTAAAATTAAGGTGTAGTTAATGCTAACACTTGCAACTCATACTTGAAAAGCATTCATGAATTAAGATAATTAATCATATGGTAGTAGCTACACACTATATTAGTTTTATACCTAATTACATATGAAAATGAAGAGTTATCTGCCTGACATTCTTTACAAAATTTGGCCTATGGATTACTAAGGTCACACAGGAATGTTATGACACATCAGTGAGCCAGTTTTTCAGGTTCCTTGTAAGCATTTTAACCCTGACTACCCTGCTTCTCAGTTACCTTCCCTTTGGCCTACAACAGGGCTCTCCCCAGCTAAAGTCTCTCTACTGCACACTTTCTCTTGCTCCCCATTTTAAATACAAAATATCCATATGTTTTTCTCTATTCCAATTGTTTCTTAGATTTTACTACTCCTGCTGGCATCTGGAGAATCCTTGACATAATTCAGTTGATGTCAAAAGATGTTCTCCAAATATAGAGGGTTTGTGTCTACCAAAATATTTGACAAACATGATTAGATGTGGACAAATATATATCATTATCATAACAAAGCCTTTCCTGGGGATGAACTCTGTATTCTGAAAAACAGATATACAAGGAAAAAAAACCTTCTTGTTCTGGATAAAGAATGTCTTCACCAGGAAGACATTATACAAAATGACAATAGTATTTAAATTAATTAAAAAATTCAAAGCAAGCAAATCTTCCTTATTTTTGGGGCAGATTTTAGATTTACATGAGCTATAGGGGTGGAAGAATAATTTGTGAACTCTGTCTGCAAAAGCTGAAAGGGTCGGCCTCACGGAAGTTAGTTGTGTGTCACAGCTTATGAAGGTAGCATTCTTTTTTTACAACCTTGTAAAAAAGCCCATTGAAGCATAAACCACCATTGACTGCTACTTACAGGAAGAGAAGTAACTGGCTGTATATTGTCAGTTGCTTTCTACAGAAGGAGAACATCAACGGCTGACTCTGCTAAGTTAGTCAAAAGGGAAGGGAAAAATACCACCTAATTTTTATTTTTTTTTATTCTTCACTTCAGAAAGTTTGATAATTGCAGCATTAGGGAATTTTTTCCAGGCTTGTTTTATTCTGATTGTGCAAGTGCCAAGCTTTTAGCAAGAACAGCCTCTTCCATGGCATCTGTATGTGACCAAGGCTCCTGGCCTCAGTGGGAAACCATCCTTGCTATTTGCGCTGCAGGAGCACTGCAACCAAGACTCATAGTGCAAAGTGCCATACAACATTATCAGTCAGAATGTCCATTCCCTGAAGATTCCTGGCCTAAACCCGAAGATTCTGACTGTAGCTCACACATACGAACAACAACAAATTTTCTACTGACACTAAATTTGCTTCTAAAGATCTAGATACACTTTTCTATACTTTCTGTGTAAAAATTTTTTAAGAATGGGACTTTTCACTGACCCCTTAAACTGCAACAAAATAGGGCAACAGAGGATCACAGTTTCAGTTTTCAACACATTTTAAAATCATCACGGGTATTATAAAGCTACAGTATCATATAATAGATTTTAAAACCACATTCATGTACTACAAGTGAAATGTCTCTGTACATCTTCAGTATACCCTTGAACACAATTTACACAATTTCAGACAGTTTAGGTGGAAGACTCTTGTGAATGCACTCCTGTTAACTCAGAAAAAGCTTTAACAAGTGAAAACAGAGTGGGAAGAATGAATGGAAACCTCGTCTCTGTTTTCTGCTTCTATTTTCCTTTTGATTCAATAAGAGCTGAATAAGTCCGTCATACAGAATCTTGGGACAATCCTTTGACCTGTGAGACATTAGCTTTATATCTTTCTATTTCTCTGGTTTTTACCCTGCTTTTTTCCAGACGGTATTAAATACAATTCAGGGGAATGGTCCTGGTATTTTTGATAATGTTTATTTAAAAAATACCTGATCATGTTTTGAACCAAAAACATCACAGTTTTATGGGAAGAAAGATGTTTCATAGCTTATGATGTTTGGATTAAAAAGTACAAAACTCAGTTGTATATAGTCTCCATATATATACTTCTGCTCAACAAAATCCTTGCAAGAAGATATATGCAAATTAAAAGAGGAATTTCATCTTTAACTCATTAGTTTTCCATAGAGAAACCACATGGCTGGACATTAAAGCACAACTCTATCATTCAGTACAGTCTGTGCTTTCATTTTTTTTCTGAATTGGAGCAGAGAGCAAACCCTATTCTATGTGTGTTCTGATTTTAATAACATAAGAAAAAGAACTTAGAATTAATTGAAGTCAATAGGAAAAAAATCAGAGGCCACAATCTTGTTCCAAATATTGCATTTTGGTTTATTTAATTTTTCTCACAGGCAGTTTTTCTTCACTCCAGCATGAATACTATTACTATACTATTTTTATCATAATAAAGACTGGAAAAAACGAAACCTTATGAGATCCCCAATGGTGACAAGTTATAAAACTTCTAATTACAAGTTCTTTGGACACTTACTGTTCTTTTTTAAATCAAAATGTTGTCATAAAACATAAAGCCCATTCTTGTGTGACCAGTTGAGTGCCTAGACAGTGAAAAAAATCCAGTAAATGTGTGAATATAATTGTCCCAAGTTTGATTCTCTGACCTTTAGTAAGGTGACCAATGGATTTATTGATTTTAGAAATGACTGATATTTCAGAAAATCATGGCCTACATACTGTAGGTTTTTCTCTCACCTAATACGTATTCTAACATTTGAACATGACCTATTGTCCTTTCTGTAGAAGAACTTGTTTGTTTGGTTTGGGTTTTTTAACAGAAAAAAACTTTGTTTTCCTCAAGGTACTCTTACTCAAGATCCCATCTACAGTTGTACTTCAGCTACTGTCATTACTGGATTGCAATACAACAGTACCCTAAAGCATCTCCCATATGTTTAATAGTACCTGTCTGACATGTAATTTCATGAAATCCTGTGGTAGCTGTATTAGTCATTTCGGCATACTATCATTCTGATGGTAAAGTATGCGATTCAGGCAGTTCTGTTAAATGCACATAATTCAGGCCAACATCCCAAAATGTATGTCAAAATTTTCCCACATAGGAAAATAAATTTCACTAGTAAGTAAGAATTTTATTCTGAAACCTTGTTTAACTGCATCCATAATTTTGCACTTCTATATAGTCAGTGATCTGTTTAAAAAAAATTTAAAAAAAGAAAGTAAGAAAGATGTACAAAAAAGTTAGATCAGTGGATAACTTAGATAAAATATGTTTGCCTTGGAGTTTGGAAAGTTCTTTTTGATTACTGTTTTTTTGTGGGCTGTTTAAGTCCTTGGACATGATGGGGGAAGTGCTGAAGAGACATCTTCCAGCTCCTCATCAGCCAGCAGTCCTCTGGACAGAAAGCATCTCTCATCCAAATAATGAAGTGCTGCTCACTTGAGACTCCATATTCAGTAGCTGATGGGATGACTAAACCTGGGAGACAGAGGGCAGGAAGACTAAGCTTGTTTGTAAACTGAGCCATGCACGACTTCTGCTGTGGGAACACTCTCCTGGTGTGTTTGCTTGTTTGTTGTATTTTATTTGTTCTTATGTTTGCATTTTAAATCAGATTGACTTTGTAAAATGCCAACAAATTCAGCCTAATGTTCATGCCAACGAAATGCATCTGTGCCAAGAACATATGAAAGGGCACTAGAACATATACTTGTATCCAGTCAACAGATGTACAGAGAAAGAGCTGAGAATCCAACTCGGTGAGCAGTGCACTCACGTACAAAAGTGCTGATTCATTTCACTGTCAGTGAGGCAATGGTGAGAAAAGCCAATCAGCACACACACAGGTCCAACAGTATCACCACTGCTTGCCCACAGATAGAAACCAAAGGGGCTGGTTTGCTGCAATTGCTGTTTAAATAAGCATCTTGTGTGCTGTAGCAAAATGCAGTCTTGCATTGATGCAAAATGTACATTTAAATCTTTCTCTGTATTGAACTCTTGACAAAGGCATAGAGAAAGAACATCACGGCAGCACTGCCATGTGTTTTCTTGCTGAGCCTTGTTTGCTCCAGCACACGACCACAGAGCCAGCACCACTTAGGCAGCTGGGGTAAACAGCAGAAAAGTATGCATTTAGTCTGCAACTCTGATCAGTATGTAGCCATCCAGATATAATGTGCCTGCTCTGTGTGTGTACCAGTGAATAAGAAACAAGCGAGAGGTTAAGGAAACTGTTAACCCTCAGCATTTCTCTGTGACATTTGCAAATCCTTTGGGAGTATTGTTGACAAATGACCAATATAACAGTAACCTCCTTGAACACAAGATTCATTGAAACATGGAGAAAAATAACACAATGCCAAAGAAATAGCTTATGCTTTTCAAATGCCAGGGAAGGTATTAAAAAAAAAAAAATTGAAAATAAGGAATGGTTTGCATGAACAGGTCTCTTTCTGACTAAACTATAACTATAGCTTCCTGCATAGATATTTTCCATTCTTATATTCCCAGGGTGTTTTGCAAGTCCTCTCCTTTGAGTCAGTGAGCTTGCCCTGGCGTGCCTCCCCTGGCTGGTCGTGCACCTCTGGGCACTCAGAGTCAAAAAAACATATCAGGGTGAGGTTATTTTAACATTTACATGAAGAACTGTAGCCTGTTAAAAGAGAAACTGATGAAATTAATGACTCCTAAGTATATTTTGGATCCTTCTTTAGACTTCTGAACCAGTCAAAGCCCCAGTAATACCCATCTCATTAGATAAAGCCCAGGTATCAGTTGTTCATTGGGAGGATTATTCTTTTCTGTGGGAAAAATTTAAACCTCTATTTTGTCTACTGAACACAGTTACAACCACTATATCAGCCTCATAAAATGTGTTTTATCGATTAGTCTTTGTGTGAACCATGAATTATTGGCAAACACAGACTTCCATCAGATTCCCATATGCCATTTTTTTGTCATTTAAAGGACATTTCTGAATCACATTTTGTTGACCATGAAACAAATGAGGCTGAGTATGCGTACACATCTGTGTATATGCGTGTGTGGCTTTATTAGGGATGTCTGTCCTGCTACCTGTCAGATTAAATTACTTTTAACTCTCCAACTATTTACCTGCCTTCTGTTCACTGCTAAAATGGAAGCATGCCAACCCAGTCCTCCCACTTCTGGCACTTCATTGACAATATTTAGGACACAAGATCAAGAATTAAAAAAGTTAGGAAATTCCAGCAATATTAACTCAGTCCCATCCATATCCTGTGTATTTTTTGGCACACATGAATAACAAAGAGTAATACAGTGGGGCCATTAAACTGGACATTCTCCACCTGCAGTAGTAAAATTTACCAGACTATTTAAGGTATTTCCCATTCTAAGTAAAAAACGCACTACAGGCAGAGTCATAAAGGTAATTACATTGGAGCAGAAAGTCAATAGCTTAATGATGCCAACTGCAAGATTTACTTTTAATGAGGAAAAAAAAAGAAGTTACAATGATGTGCAATGTAGTAGATTATGCTTCATTCAGTTTTCTCTAAAACACAGCAAAAACAATAAAAAAAAAACCCACAAAAGTATGAAAATAGTTCAGAGATCATATGTTTTTAAAGCTCTACATTATTTATTACAGTTCAACCTCCACATAAGAAACAGATAGCTTTTATTGATGTGCACGGATAATACACTCTATTCAAATGTACCTGGACACAATAAAATCCAAGGGAATATTTAATGGACTGGTTCATTATGCATTCTTCATGTATGTGTTCCTTAGTTTTGTTTTCCAGGCCAATGAGTTGCTATCATTTTGGATCTCTTCCAATATCTGGTTGTTACTATGTACTGGTTTTGTTCTGGCTCTGTCCAGGGAGGCAAAAGTGTTTCCTTGAAGCAGCCAAAAGAAGTAGACAACAATTCTGCTGAGTGTAGACAGTAAGTTTGGAAAAGCTTTAAGAAGACATGCATGTGTGCATGAGGAAAGGAGGCAGTGGTAAATCTGCAACACTACAGAATATCAAATTCTCTCTAGAGCTGCAGTGAATGTTTTCTTTAACTATTTTCACTACTTGAAGTTAAGTTTTGAAATTTAGATTAAAGAAAACTCTAGATCCGAAACCACTACTAAGGTGTAGTTGTCCAGTTTCACCTAGAATCCTGAAAACGTAATGACATAGATAACAGTAATTAAATCATTTGCTGTTGTTTTAATTTCATGGTACCTGTGGTACTTGCTAGCAAATTTTTGATAGAGTGGTTAAAAACAAAAGCAAAACCAAACAAAAACCAAACCAAAACAAACAACAAATAAACAAAAAACAACAAACTAACCAAAAAAATCAATACTGTAACAGGAAAAAGAAAATTAAGGCAAGAGAACATGAAGAATGGAAAGGAACAAAAAAGAGGACACTCATGAAAACAGCGGGAGAAAAAAAAATCCACGCAATTTTAGAATAGCAATGCTCACAACATAGATTGCAAGATATTTTCTTAGTCTTCCTATACAATGGAGGAAAACTAACTAAGGCAGCACCCTTTCTGCTGGATTGTGTATTGCTCCTACTGATGTCTGGTTTCAGTCTGTTCAAACAACCTAGAGGGAACTTCTGCACCTCACTAGGAGTTGAGTATGTCCATGTGTGGCTGAGCATTTAAAAGTATCTGAGTATCACAGCCATCAAGTCTTATGTTTCTAGCCTCTGGACATAGTCAGTTGTAGGAACACTGAAAGTATCAAAACCACTTAAAAATATCGTTGAAGAAACAGCTTAATTTTGTTAATGTGATCATTCATCTGCTGTATTCTGCCTTAACCAACTGACCCGTTATTAACCTGGCACTTATTTTAGGGTGAAGTTTCTTTTAGCTTAAATTTTTTTTCACTGATTCATCTTTCTTATTAGTTACAACTATAAAAGAGAAATGATAATATGCTGATTTGCTGAAGAAACAAATAGTTCATATGAATTAAAGTATATTGCAACACAGGGATAATTTTGATAAATAGAATAGGATAAATGAGATATTTCTGCAAAATTTTACCTAAAGCATTTCTCTCTTTCAAAGAAAGTTTCCCTGGAATATTGACACACATGTAGAAAACATAAAAGATCTTTGTTTTGGTCACTCAGAATTTGTTAAAATACAGTTTATTGCTAAGTGTACTAAGTATCATAAGAAAAGGAATGGTTAAGATGCCCAGAATGTGGGAGCCATCTGGGGTCACACTAACCAGTGCTACTACTACAGATCCTAAGTGAAAACTGTGATCCAGCATCTCTTGTGAAAGCAGTCCTTAAGCCTTGCATCATCAGACTCTTCTACTGTTCAGTATGGCTCTGGGGCTGGCAAAGGCTGTGTTCCAACTCTGCCCAGCAGGGCTGTCTGTAGGTTCCAATAATGAGGGCAGCCTCACCACAACTCTCCATCCACGTTCTCACTGGGGCCCCCTGAGTAGTCCCCACTGCGACATCACTGATGCAGCTCTGCCACCTCTACAAGAGCACCTGAGGTCCCCCAACCACTCCCTTTCAGTTGGCACTTAAAACCTGACCTCTGTGCACTGTAATCATCTAGTGACTCCACCTTGGTAACATACCTTTCACTGCCCTTCAGCATCCCTACTGGTCCTACTGCATCAGCTTAATTAGATGAATTTGTTCTCATGAAACCAGCTGAGAGAGTTGCAGGAGGCTCAGCAGAGGTCACACCAAGGGTGCAATAAACTGAGGTGACAGCCATGACCCAGAGTCACATTAGACTGCACCTCAATACACTCAAGTTCACTTCTTTTCTATGTCACAGGGACTCTCAGGATCCCATGATGGTTTTCAATACCTGGTGTGTCTCAGACATTCTCCCATATATGGGGAACAGGACCAAGTACTAATGGTTGTCACTGCCAGTCTCCAGTCCTTTCTTTCCACTTTTCATCACTAGTCTTCCATCTCTTTCATGTAATCACAAAACTCTTTTTTCTCCAAATAAGGGATGACCATCTGTAAGCCATGAGTTTCAGGATATGCATATTCACCTCCAGGTTCTGGGTCACAAGCCAGCACTGTCTCAGGAAAGGAGCATTCTTGTTTCCATATTCCGCCATCTCTGTTCCATGCTTCAAACAATGGTCAATATCTCATAGGAAATGGTTATTCCAGATTCATGGTTCAGTGTTGTTAAGTGTGGAGCCATACAAGGTCATACTCATATTTTGGAGCTGATCTCCATGCTAGTTGCCTTTGTTATTCTGATAATTACCCTGCAAAGGTAGAGTGAATAGGTCAGCTGAGGCTACAATTGCCACAGAGCTCATGCAAGGCCTTCTGCTGAGTGGACTGTCCAATGTCTTTACTACTGGTGGTGTCTCAGACATGCTGACAGCATTCAGAAGCTATGGTTTACCCAACTGGGCCAAGTCCACTGGTGAAACACATTTTAATTCGCTGACATTTTGGTCCAGATCGTTACAGTATCTCACCAATATGTCATCTGGGAATGACCTGTTTTTAAAAAAGGGGCATCACCCAAGTAGATGATTCAATAGATGATTTTCTGCACCAGAGGTAGAACACAGAAAGAAACATTTGCAATCTGTTAAGGAATTAGTATAGCCTTTTTCATAGAATACTGAGTCAGGCAACCAGACCCTCATTGTGAAAACAAAAATTAATTTCCATTTAGTCCAGACTAATAATTATTGAGATAAACAGTACAAATAAAACTTATTTTCATCAAAGAAGAAGGCCAGTTGGGATAAAGTAAAGCTAGAAAGCCACTCTACATCTAAGAGCACTCAAGGGACTGTCTGCCCCATTCCAAGATTTAAAGAACAAGAAGAAATAATCCAAATGAAGATTTACATGCAAAATGTTCCTCCTTACGGGTCAAATTGTGTTAGTCATATCCCAAAATCAGAAGTTATTTCCACAAAGGCTACCCTTGACTAACCAAATAGCCTTTTAACACCACATACAAAACCTGTATGAACTGTAATAAGCTGATAAAGATACTAACTTTTCACAGACATATCCAAAGTTACCAAACCAGCATTTTATTTTTTTTAAGTCTCTGCTGTTTTCTCCTGAGTTGCTCATTTGTGTGTCTACTGTCTATTGCACTTAGTTACTGGATCAGTCAAAATTTGCTATTGGGATTATTTCGATCAGGAAATAAAAAATAGAATAAGTAAATGCACGTCTTCTTTCTTTTGTAAAAAATGCAAATTTCTCGATTGTATGGAACTGTTACTAGGAGTTGGGGAGTCCATGAGAGGCAGCTGTTTGACAACTCACTGTGCCACACATCCTCTGGAGTGTGAGCATCAGTGGCTGAGTGTGCAGGACTGGAGAGCAGTGTGGGAATGTTGCAGTGGGTTTCAGAGTATTTGAAATAATTAAAATTTCACTGTTTCTCATTTAGTCTTAGTATTACATCTGCAAAGTGGAAAGACCCACATTAGTCAGTAGGACTAATGTTTCTTAGTCATTTTTGACAAACCCTTTCAGGGAGATCAGGTATATTAGAGTAGAGTAGTTGCAGTTCATGCTTTAGAAGCCATATTGTTCTGGCTCTTCTTTATACCAAAACCAAGATCTTCTCTAACTCTTTCTTTGTTTGCTGTAGAAGTTTTCATTTACTTTATCCATTTCTTTTCTATCATAGATGTCTCAAGGAGACATACTTGCCATTTGCTGCACTCCAACAAAAGTCTCCCAAGTAAGGAGATTTTCCTTATTCCAAAGCAGAGTGCATCAGTTCAAGGACACATCAGCCTTTCCCTGTCCTGTACTGCATTACATCTTACTCACTGATTCACCTCCTTCCACTCAAAAATAGTTGAGACAGACACTACCTCTGTGTTCAATGGCCAACTTATATGCTTAGTACTATCTCCTGCCTTTGTAAAGAGGAAAAACAAGGATACAAACAACATAGCCCTGATTTTATTTTTTTTTTAAATATTCCTCATGTACATCCTCCTCCTAGCATAGATGAAGTGGTTTTATGACACCATTTGTCTCTACTCTGCCTTGGCTAATAGAGTGCTCTAGTTCCCTCTGTTTTCCACATAGCATCTTCCTTCCAGCTTCAACTGGCCATCTGTCCTCTAATATCCGCTCCTACTTCATACAGAAAGGAGTATTTTCAACAGCAATTTAGCACACTCTTTCTCTTTATCTCTGTCTCTCTTCAGAGAACTGACAACTGAATCATCCTTTACACTGGGGATAAAAATAATTATGGAAGGGCTAGGAAGCATCATGAGTTTCAACTTGCAGAGTTTCTGTTGGGTTTGCCCATGAAGGGGTGGAGGAGGGAGGACAGGGTGTGGTTTTACCCGTAAGCTAAAAATACAAAAGGCAAACAGTGGTTCCAATAAGTGTAAACTACACATTGTACTCAGTATTATTATTCTGTATTGGTTTACAACTTACCTTTCATGAGGATATGATAGTGATGACTTCACTTCACCCATCACTAAACCGTGGGAATTGGTAACCATTTTACTGATGGCAAAGATAATTTGGGCCCAAGCAGAAAAGAGAAATTACTTATCCAGCCAAAAAGAATGGGGTTCTTACTACTTCAGGACAAGATTAAAGCCTGGAATTGGAATCAAATCTTTGTGGTCAGGTTGAATCTGGACACAGTCATGACTGAAAGGCAAAGAAGCAGACAGTGTGGCCCAGCAGGTGCCAACCAGCCTGCTGGCTTAGGCTGGGCTGCAGACTTGGCAAGAACTTCAAGGGCTCAGGAGTAGGAGGAAGACAAAAGTCCAGACCTGGGGTGGGCGCTGTCAGAAGGAGCCTGAGAATCTCTCTAAGGGTGGGAGAGGAAACTAAAATGAAAAGATTGTCTTGGGGTGGAGACTGCCACTGTGGGAGATGTGTCCATTCTGTAGTTTCCAGGAACTAGGAAGGGTATTTTGAACTAGGACAATTAGTCCTTGGGAATACATGTTTCACTGATGCTAATTCCATTGCTTGGTTTTTACAGATAGGGACAAGAAATATTTACCTCTATTTGTTTTTAACAGTGTCATGCATGTCTTTGATGTCTCAGCTCAACCTGATAAGATAGGAAACAGAAAATATCACATTGGAATGATCAAAAAATTTAAAAAAAACAAACAAAAAACCCAAAAAAAAAAAAAAACCAAAACCAAAACACACACAAAAAAAACCCCAACAACAACAAAAACAAAAAAACAACCAAAAAAAACCCCAACAACAACAAAAAAAAAAACAACCCAAAACAAAAACAAGCCCACAACTATATATTTGAGAACTCTGCTATATTGCAAATTTTTTAGAGCTCTCCAATATCAACTTTCAGTCTCGTGCTGCCCTGTACTGAGTTTTTCTGAAATATGATATTTTGTGGATTTAAAAAAGTAGCAGGATGAACACCAAAAATATGATGTTGTTTTGCATATTGCACTTAGGAAGATCTACCTTCTGTGAGGAACCTTATAATTAAACTGAACAAATAGTCTTATTGTGAGAGAACTAAACAATTTTTTTTAAGTATTAATTTCTGTCTCTTCAATTAGCCCAGACTGTTGTCATCAAGATGATCTTTACTACATGGACTTCTGACTATGTCATCTCCCTTTTTATAGTCTCTGAGTCATTTAACTCAATCTCTTATTAGTTTCATCTCACGTTCATTTTTTTCTTGTGATTGTTTTTAAGGTTATAAGCCACAGAGTCTCTGCTTATGCTCTGTATTAATTCCTTTTCACACTTACTCATTACAAGCTTCCCTGCTCTCTGGTGGCTCCAGCTTTTATCTCCAAATCCCCTTCCCTGCTCACAAATGCTTCTATCATTTCTTCCGCTCAACACCTAGGCTGAAAGAGCTCTCGCAACATAACTGTGTCAGGTTTCTCCCTTTTTCTGGTTTAAATTGTTACAGAATTCCAATTTGTCCATAATTCCATAGAAATAGTAATATTTTCACAATTAAAAAATAATGTCTTTTGTCACTAGGGCATATAAAACATTGACCACATAATTATGTGCAGCACGAGTCTGTGAGTTGTCCCACCTCTGTCTATGTTATAGTCTAGCCATATTCAAGTCCTGTGTACAGACTGTAACATCTTCAGTGCAAATATGAATTGCTAATTTTTCCAGGATGCTTTTAGACTGATAAAGGACAAGCAACAGTAATAGTGCATTATATGCCTCATACAATTTTAAACCTAACAATAATTTGCTGTCAATGATGCTAACTGTAAAATCAGTAAATAAGTCAGAACCCTGCCCTACAATGTCCTATTCTCTTAAAAATCTGATTTTTAATTTTTTTAATAAAAACTGCAAGTTAAAAATGAAAATTAATAGATTGGAAATACTTTAGTTTATAATATAATTATCTGCCCATTCGGAGCTGTTCAAGTAGATCAGGTCTTTTTACACAGATTTTGAAAGCCACATGCTGTTAGAGGACAAATCAAATGATTAAGACACAACTCCCCGTCCTGTATAACATCATGTTAAAATATAAGCCATCTTCAAAAAGCAGATGAAAAGGATCACTAAGTAAATAAGAAATCAATTCAACAAAATGTTTTTAAAAGGGGCTTTTAAGACACTTAGGAAACTGATATACTAACAAAAATAAAAACCAAACCAAAACAAAAAAAACCAAACATGGTATGGTGGTTCGCTCCAAAGGCTACTGGAGGTAGAAGCAAATAGCGCAACACTTCAAGTACCCCAATTTTGACATGTTGTGTGCACAGCCAAATAGCAGACATATTAATACTAGGACGACTGTAAAAAAATTAATAGTTGTTCTTTGTAGAATTTTAAAGTACATTCTATAGCAGGATTCTTTAAAACTCTGAAAAAATATTTTACTAAAAATTAGGGGCAAAATCCGTGCACCATGGAAATCAGTGCTTTTAAGTTTAAACAATAATTGTTCTAATTCTTATCAACATGGATAACAATCTATTAATATCGGAAATTAGGTTATATTTCTGTTTCCTGAATGTTGTACATAGTAGACTGTTTGAAACAGAAGATGTAATTCAAGTGCTAATTCAAGCATATATATATACATACATACATTTATATTCAAAACAGTGGAAAAAATTCCTGCACGTACTGTGCCAGTAATTTTGCAAATTGACGAAAGATAAAATGTGTGTAGGATACGTCAGCTGATGGTTGTGGTTTGGGTAAAGAGCTTTATAAGTCTTTTTTTTTTTTTTCCCAAATAAAATATTTTAGGTTTTAGTTACAGAAAAATAATAGATATGATAAATGGTATCTGTTTTTAGCTTGCCCTTATGTTTGTTCCAGAACTGTTTTTATAAAAATATATATAGCTCTAATTCTTTTTTTACTTCTCTGCTGTTGTAAATGGATACAAAAAGAATTTTATCTCATTTCCTATGTTACTTGTGAAGCAGCCTTTTTTGCTGAGCTTCTTAATCTGTTCTTCTAAAAAAGACAGAGTGAAAAAAATAACTTCATTTTTGAAAAACAGAGAAATAGTTTGTATCACTGTAGTCATCACTATAAAAATGTGACGACTTGCGGCTGATCATCCCCAGAACAAATCAAAATGAATAAAATAAAAGAAATTTAAATAGGACCTAACTATTGCATGAAGAAAAACACAGCAATACCCTGATATCACTAAAAATATGCACTAAGATGTTTCTTTTTTATTAAACTTTTGCATGCATGCAGTTGAAAAATGCAATAAGTAATTTTATTATTTTCACAGAACAGTATAAAACAAAAAGGGTTAATCTAAAATCTTGCACTGAGATCTGAACTGACCAGTCTAGGCTAATGTTTTAATCAGAATAGCAAAGCTCTGCTGCAGATCCCGCCAAAGAAAGGATTTTCCATAAAAGAACCAGACATAATAAAAGAAAATTACTTTAAATTACCCTGATCTTCATTCTGACTCATTCTGGGACGCTTTCGAACAAGCCAGGACAAATCTGAAAGAAAACCCAAATAAATATTTGTTTTCAGATTTAATATCTAGTAGATACTATTTCTAAAGAAACCAAATTATTTAAGTAACATAGATTCCAGTGTAATTCTCTGAAGAAGACATATTGAAGACAAGTGGATGTTAAGGTAATGGTGTAAAACAAAATTAAGCAAGAACAAATTAATAAGGAGAATTACAGGGTTACGTTTAGAACTGGGCCATCCAAATACCTTGGTAATTGCTGAGAATGGTAACCATATTTGCTAAGAAAGGAACTCATCTTCTCAAATTAAATAATGTCTCATAAAAAGTAGCATCTTTCTGGCTGACAAACACTAAAGTTTTAAAGCTAAAAGGTGCCCTTTAAACTTGTAGACTAGTGTTTTTCAATAAGTTATTAATAGCAGTATGTACTACTAAAATATCTCACTGAATTCATGCTAACTATACCCAGAAAATCAAAATTAAAGTTTCTTAAAACACCTAAGTTAAACATGGGGGGCACTGAATATGAAAACCTAACTGTGCAGATACAAGCCAGTGCTCCTTTGATGTAAATATTCTGCTTTTGTACTGAATTAATCTATGGTGCGAAAAGAAAATACCAGGTTCTTGGTTGAGTTTAGTTTTCTTGATACATTTTACAAAGAGACTTTCAGACCATTGTTTTTGTTTTATTGCTGAGATAAAACACAGAAACCAGAGAATGGAGTTAAACAATAGGGGTTTTTTTATGTAAGCATTTGGTAAAACACCCCAAAACAGTTGGCTTTTTCCCTCAGATATTTCAATAACAACTATCTCTCAATGTTAACATCATCTTAGCAGCTGCAACTAGCATAGTACCCAGTCATAAGATTCTGTTTGTGCCTGAGACAGTGTGAGAAACATGTCTTCTTGGGTAAAAAGGTTGGATTCAGGAATTAGACAAAGAATATGTCTAAAAGGTGCTGTTAAAATTGCAGCTTACAATTCTCAGCCATTCACAGAGCCTTCAAGAGAAACCTGTTATATGCACAATTTAATGGGCTAAGGAGAGTGTTGGGCTACTGGGCCAGTACAGACTTACTGTAATAAACAGTGTTTAAAGAGGTCAGCTCGCCCAGTGATGTCCTGAGAGATACTGACTCTGCATTTTTAAGAAGCCATTTATTTCTAGGGAAGCTGATTAAACCAGCCAGGCATTGTATGTCCTCTGCCTCTGGGAAGGACAGCAATAGATTTTTAATAAATGCATAATATTTACTGGGCTGTATGAATATTCAGAAGCTAAGGTGTTTAAATCCTGATTATCTTTTGTAACTGCTTACCAACCCTAGAGTTTTAAGGTTTGTCACCATTCCTGATTCACTGGGTTGGTAAAGAAAGAACTGCATTAAATCTAAAGAAAATCCTTCAACTATTATTAGTTTATAAAGAATTTTTTTTAAAGTACCAAGTATTTGTGGCTGACCATCTGCACACAGAATTCACTTCTATAGAGATTGATATGTTTATTAGTGTTTAGTGTAAAACTGAACACAAAATTCCTATGCAATACACCACATTGCCCTGAAATATGGAGACTAGGCTGTAATACGTATTGGAATGGCAGAAGCTGCGCTGTAGGAAGAGAGTCCCCGTGTTACAGTGTGAGATTCTCTCAAGGGCAAATAAACACAGTTGTGCCTTTCTCCTGTGTTCCTGCTGGAGCTCATTGTGGTCTCTTTAAGCCTCTGTTTTGTCTATATTCTCAAAATTATTTTTTTGACGATGAGAGTGGAGATTGTAATTCATTTCCGAGTGGTGACTAGGAGGCTCAAAGTGTCCAGAGAAAGCAAGGAAAACTGGGACTTGAGTCGAACTCCTGAGAACAGACAAATTTCTTGAAACCAGTTGCACTTCCAAGAGGATGGGAAAATGTGTCTGCAGCATCCACGGCAGCCGTGTGGCCATGGGTACCACTGGGGAGAGGGAGCTCCGGGCCACTGCAGCGGCAGCTGCCCCTGCTCCGGGTGTGGGTTGGCTCGGGAGCTCTGCAGCCCAAAGCTCCCGGTGCAAACCTGCCTGGTACACACAGGGAGGTGACCCTGCTGCTTGGGCTGTGGACAGCCAGGGGCTTCTGAGCATGGCACTGCACCATTCATTTAAGCACTAAGGGAGGTTAATTGATGAAAATGTCACAATTATACTACACAGGCACTGCAGAATTAAGGAACAACTGGCAAGAAAATTGGAGGTTCTGCCTTCTGGTGGTAGGCATGACAGTGAGGGGTCGAAATGATTTTGTGGTTCTAGCCCTTGGGGCCTGTCTATAGTTGCTGTTCTATTAATTATGTAGCTTTTTACAGGTATATAGAAGATGAGAGAGTTTGGCATTTTCTTGCCTGCTCTGCCAGCATTTATTCTTTGACAAGACCAGCCTTGTGTAAACAGTCTGAACCCAATGGTATTTGCTTAACATTCTAATTGGGAAATATTTTAAAGGGAGGGAGCTTGAGGTGTCCTTTGTTTTCTGCCTAGTGGTTTCCCATGTTTCTCATGAAAGGGAACAGACTCAGCTCTTTTGTCTATTCTCTGTTTTCTTCTTGCACTAGCATATTAATAAGACATCAGAAAGCACTTGGCTATTTGTTGCAGTCCACCATACAGCCATCTTTGTGGTAAGGGCAGGCCTGCTGCCTCTTGCTCTAATCATGCCGTAACTGTGAAAGACATTGTTAAAGCAGACAGCTATGTTACCTACAAATCTGTCATTTTCTTAACAGCCAGGAATAATTGTGCACATTTATCTTTCCATTTTTGGGAAAACAGTGAGAAACTAATTCTGTCACAATAACACTAACTATGGCTTTTTAAATTTTTTTTCATACATTATTTTCAAGATTTTCATCTCAAAATTGGTGTTTAAACACTTGCAAAGGACATCTTGAGGTGAATTTTTTTGTTTGTTTGTTTGGGGTTCTTTTTGGGTTTTTTTTTGTGGATTGCTGTTGTTGCTAAGGTAGACAGACATGCTGCTTGTTGAGATAAGTGTTTCAGTCGGGCACTTTGCCCCACCGGGAGGTGCCTGGCAACTTCAGAGCAGCGATCCTGACTTCCCAACGAGCCTTATGCAGCTCCACTTCTGCTGGTTGGGCCACGGGAGAAGCTCATTTCAGCACACCTTGTATGAGCTGTCAGACACGGCCAACAGAGGCTGAGGCTTGAATCTCAGCTCTGTGAGTCCCCCCAGCACACAACAAGTTGGGGGACATCACTAATGGGACAGGTCCACTAATGTGGAGCTGCCAGCTGGCAGGCACAGCACCTCCCCAGTCAGTGGGACAGGCTGTAAGGGTGGCTCTCCCAGTGCTGAGCAGGTGTTTTGTGGAAAAGCTCAACTGGGATTTTCTAAGAGCTTAACAGATCCACTCTTGGAGTGAGATCCACTGGGATCCTTTGCTTGGGTCTACAGAAAATGAGGGTTTTTTTCACTTTCTCACGCTCTGCCTGCTTTGAAGGAGCTGCAAATTCTACAGTCGAAATCTGCCTCATCCCTAAACAATTCAACCCAGTGTGTGACAGCAGCGAAGACACGACCTCTTGCTAATCAAACAATTACAGATGGATCTTTTCCTTATCTTAAGCAGAACAATTATATTCTATGGATATCTTTATTGCCCTTGATAAGAAAGGTTACGTTTTCATCTAGAGTGTGCTGTGAATGTTTTATGGCATGTACAGTTTCACAAAGCACTCAGAATTAAAACCTGTGGGGAATAAAATTTCTCAGCAGATGTAAATCTATGTAGTTGCACTGAAATCAGCTGGGAATCTATCCCTCTTTATAGCTCAATCTCTCAGTGTCTTTATAACTCACTGGATGTGCATAAAGGACAAACACTGAAATAAATATGTATTTTTGACTTCCAAAAGGTAACAAGTAATTTTCAGAAGAAATTCTGTTTAAAAATTGAACTGATGTTAAATAATAATTTAATTTTATTTTATTTATTTCTCATTATTTAAATTTTCTGCTATTACTATATTGCAGGAACTCTCGTTTAACAGTTTGGGTCAGTCAGAACCACCTGGAACATTTTTCAGGTTCAGAAAGAATTTTGAAAATATGTTTTTCTAAACTTCTTGTGTCTTCTTTGTTATTTTTGGTTGGGGGGGAATGTAGAACTAGCTCATTAGCTACTTTCTTGTTTTTTTGGAGGACATGAGAAATGTGTTTTTCCCATCTAGCCAGGACATTAAAAAACACTTAACTCTAACTCCTAGAGGAGAATTTTTAATAAAATAATCATACTAATTTGCATTCAAAGCTCTTTGTCCCAGCAAACTTTACAGTTCCAAATCCTGATCCCCCAGTACATATAATTTTGAATCATATGTCAAAATTTTAGCTAAGTATATATAAAAATGGTGTACAGGTTATTCATGATAGTCTAAATAGAGGACTGCATTTTACATCATCATGTACTTGACTCTTACAAATGCTAATTAATGGATGTGAAGAAGATGTGAAGCAACAATCAGAAGTCTTACTTCTGATAGTCAGCTTTCTCCAGCATGACATAACACGGAGTTTTGAAATCTCTCAGCTGAGCAGAGGAAAACCAAATTCATAACTCAACAACAGAAACTACATGAAGGTCCTTTCAAAAGTCAAAGGTTTTAAGTCAGCATGTACTTAAATATTGTGTTTAAAGCTAAGTACATTCTTGAAAGCATCATATTCAGAAACTAATGAGACGCAATTATTAAAATGGAAACCTCTCTATTTTAAATAATTTCGTCTCATCATTTCTAAAGTATGGTTTCAATGACGCACTTGAAAAGCAATGAAATTTTGAGAGGTGTCTACTGGAAAGGCTTATAGAAACTCCTAAACTCTTTTTTCTCATGTTTAAATAATAATTGTGTTTCCCTTTAATATCTAAAAGTTTCATTCTTCTGCAACAAAATACACTAAATATATGCATGTTCTTCTTGGATGGTCTTCTTTTCTGTTTTGTCATCATGCTAGTTTGGTGTTACCCTCCATAGTCATGCTTTTTTAACTAAACTCAGCATCGAGTTATTCCCTTATTTGCTGATTATAAAGCAAAGGTCATATTAAACTGACTCTCACATATCACTTTCTGGGAAAGGTAGTTTGGGCAAAGCATGTGTTTATCTTCAGAGTGGAAAGATTCTCCCCACAGAACACTCAATTGTGGTATTCCAGGTGCTTTGACATGTAAATGTAACACCACAGGCATTAAATAATTGGGTCAGATATCTTCAAGATCTTTATTCTACTGTCAAACACAATTTAGATCAGATAATTTCCAAAGTTAAAAGAACTTGCTCCTACTCCCATTAAACTCAAGAAAACATTCCCCATTGGTAGCACTCTGGGCAGACCAAAACCTGAAGACATTATTTCATATTCTATTTTTTGGTCCTCTCTCACATTTTTTTTACTGGATAATATTTTTTTTCCTGATCATATTTTTAAATTCCCTGATTGATTTTTGAATTTTCTACTATCTGATTTCTTTCATTTCCTCCTTTCCTTCAGTGGCACATTTTGTTGCAGATCCTGCATACTCTTAACACGAGCAATTGATCCTCTTAATCCTACGGCATATTGTTGGAAATTAGCAAGGCCTTTGGAGAAATCAAAGGCAAGATCACAGTGTCCTACATGCTCATAAAGATCACTGCCCTGCAAATGCATGATAATGACTTTGTGCATAGAGTAATTTCATAGAGTTCAGAGCTTTGATGCTACAATTTATTTCATGTACTTGGAGCCACTTTGAATATATTGGGTTTCCTCACAAGTCCGTGAATAATAAGGATTGGGGCATAAGATGACTTCTTAAGGAGTAATAAATCAGTGGCATTAAGTATGAGAAGTTTGTTCTTTGTAAAGCTCCTTTGAAGTGTAAATATTAGGGCATCATTTTGTTACTAGCCTGTTTTGTTCTCTAAGGCTCAGCTGGTAAGATAACACAGAGTTTTAGCAGAATGACTAAAAGTGGAGAAAGGCTCGGCAGATATTTCAAGAAGCTGAAGATTATTTTCATGTCATTATGAATACTGTTGATCACATTGTGGGTTTTTTCTGGGTTGTTTTTGTTTTTTACTTCTCACAAACAAACATGCCCAAACAGGAAATTACAAAGAACTTCTGAAATATATTAGTCTAAGCAATCACAAGGTACATTGCAGCAGTATGGCAGCAACATATCTTTTCAAGAGGTAGGAAGAAATATTCCAGATATCTCAGCATAATCAGCAGTCACTTTCTATTTGCCATTCATATTAGGGATTCACACAAAGACCTATTTTGGCCAAATCAAATCAGATTCAGAAGAAATTCCTTGCATGGGTAAAATTTAACACCACCTATAACAGGGTTATGCCATTTTCTCACTACTATTTTATTAATACTACTTTGCTATAACTTTGATTAGTAGAATAAGTCTCAATACACTGAATTAAATATATGTTTATATAATTTCAAAATAATTCAATTAAGAAAACTACAAAAATATTTTTAATCCAAAATATTATGATAGATTACTTTTATTTTAAAACTATTATTTTAATATTTTTTTTTACTTTCATCATTAATTTGTTATCTTCAGAAGAATTCCTTGGATAGAAATAGGGAGAAAATTGTGCCAAAATTATATCAGATCAGGTATTCCTCAAAATTAACTCAGCTGAAGAATCAGCCCTAAAATTTGCACTAATATATGTGCATGAAATGTGCCCCCACATTATTTCCCTCTGAAATTCAAGCACATTTTACCTTCTAATTTTTACAGCATTTACAGAACTGCTGAATACTTGTGCAGATTTTCTATTCTGTTGAGGAAAACCGTCAATTTTGCTTAAACTAAATTATGCATGTTAAGTTTTGGAACCATTTAATTTTTCTTTGAATGATACAATGTTCACATTAAATATAGATTGACCCTGAGAGGAAGTAGCATAAGCCAGTGATTTTTCTATGTTGTGGGAACTGGAAGACCTGGGTCAGTTTCCAATTCTGCCACTTAATTGTTATATCACCTTGAGCAAAGTCCCTCTAACAAAGTAAAATTTAAGTGCTTGAAGTTATACATCCAGATTCATATTCAAGAACCTAACTATGCAGCTATTTATGAATGAGGGAATTAAACCATCCACAGAGGCAGGCTATTTATTTTTATTTCTTAATAAGAATTTTTGGTAGACACTGTCAGGCTTATCAAATTTCGAAACCGTGAACTGAAATTTTTCTTGCCATCTGCAAAGGGAATAAGTTGAGTTCTTACCAAATGGGAGGGGGTTACTGTAAAAGAGGGGACAGTGAAAGGTATTCATGATATGTTTTTAAATCTTCAGAGAACATCTATGACACGTAGGAAAAATTCACTGATATGTTTACGACATATTACCACTGTAATGGTACCTTCTTTGTGAAGCATTTTGAACTGTAGCAGGATAAAGCAGTTCCCAACAAACTAGAAACTAAGAAGGTATAGGAGAGAAGATCCTGCATGAGGCTTTGCTTTGGAAAATGGTTAAAATAAGAGAATATATGGCCAGAGTTGTGGTGGGTAGGGTCCGAAGAAAAGCAAATGTCAGGAGTAGGATTGGGACAGAAAAAAGACTCAGTAAAAGATCTGTGTATATTTAATACCCATAAGTTCTCTTTTTTTTTTTCCCTTTTCTCTTACAACAAAGAAATGTGCATAATCACTCTGTTAGCCAGACCTTGCAAGAGAGAAATTTCTGGGCTAACTGGAAATATCCAAATCCCTGATGAGAGAGGAAAAGGGAATATGTGGAAGAACCTCCCAGCCAGGGCGAGCTGGTGTCCCCCTGTCACTAACCCAAACAACATTGTGAATCACAGAGATGATACAGCCCTGAAGCATCTTAATACAGAAGAACATAGAGTTATGGCTTGCAGGCAACTATTGGAATATGGTTCTAATTTGAAAAAATCCCTTTTATTTGAGTACTCTGCACCAGGATAACAAAGCCATGTGGTTGTGCTACTATATCAGGATGAGAACAGATTGAACCTGTTAAACATATGATCAGTCCTTCTGTGAACAGAAAGTGTTGTTCTCCCAACCCCCAGTTTGATTTCTGCACTCACTATGTCCTGTTCTGCCCTAAACACATGTCAGCCCATGCTTGAGTGCTCATTTCAACACCGGTATTGTGTGAGCAGCTGTGCTCACATCTGTTGACAATGAAGGGATTTGAGTTGTCGAGGTGCCATACTCCTTTGCTTTCGGTCTGCCTGTAATGAGGACCACAGCCAAGATGTTTTCTCTTCTAGATCACTTTGTTTGGGAATTAAACACTGCAGCACTCATGGTACTGCTCTGCTATGTCATTTGTCAGTTGCCCCTGTGACTGCTTGCTTCCCCTCCCATGAGGACGCAGCCCTTAATTTAGAATCCTACACTGAATCCATTACGCTGTTCTATCAAAAATCTCAAAAATCCAGACACCGACAAGACACAACTCTACTTTTCACAACACCATGTTAGTTGGTGTGGTAGTTTATCCCTGGCAAATAGGATGGAATACTTCATTTGAATACAGCAAACCATGTGATCTGTCTCCCAGGAAAGCCTAAAATCAAACCACCACAGCCGGTGAGTACTCACCTTCTCTTTTTTTCTTACTTTGTGTTGCATGTTCTATGTGCTTTTGTCTCCCTCCTCTGCCCTGAAGGCCAGACAAGTGTTCCAGAGTTGTATGCAAGTCCAGAAGGGCTTCTGTCTGTAATAAGTGGAAGAAAAATTCAATGTTTCAGGGCCTGCGGTATTTAAAATCATTGAAGTTATGGATTTCATACTTTATATAGTATCTGTTCAGCCCCTGTCTTTTTCTTCTGCAGCCAAAAGGCCTTAATCATAGCTGTGGAAAGATGTCCTTCTATCTGAATCAAACTCTACAATCATGAGTCGTGTCAAATTCAGGCATAACAGTAAAGGAATTTGAAACCCAGCCATCTTGAATCAAAACCATTGATTGTTCAGTCAATGTATATAAACCATCAAGCTATCTAAACATCTAAACTTATGTGTCTGTTACAAAGTAAGATAAAGACTGATTTTACACACCATCTCATTCAATTGAACTGAATTTCCAGTCTGTTAAATCATACACATCTTCAGAACGGACACGATGCAAGAACAAGACATATTGACAGTTCAAAATGTAATTTTCTTGCTTGACAATTTACAACATATTTAATATGACCCTATAAAACTTCACAGTGGGCATCTGTTTGAATGTACATCTCACTATCAAGTATAACAAACTCAGTTTCTTAAAAAAAATTCAAATGTCATCCAGGACAAAATTCAAATTATCAGAGCTTCCTTTCTTTCATGGATTTAAAATGAACCTTGCATTCATTCCCCTCTCCACCATAAACATGAACACAGACCTGTTTTCTACTGTGGATATAATTCAAGAATATAAGAGTGGGAATAATAATTCATACTCTCCTTATAAGAGAGATTAACTGAATAATTTATAGATTACTTTGTGCTGCTTTATTCATAAGTGGGTGTGGCGTGACTTACAAAAGGAGGTGTTCTACAAATGCTAAGTCAAGGTGAATCACAGATATGATTTCGAAAGTGATGGGGTTGTGGTCACTTGTGTCTCCTGATGCAATTAATTTCTTGGTTTGGGACACACTGTGCTGTGAGTATCAGGAAGACGAACTCAATAATATGTTTGTCAAGGAGCAAGACCTGTTTTCCTAAGCAGGTTGGTCACCTGCATTTGCACCAAAGACAATACCAATTCATAGGTATTTGACAAATAATTATTTTTACACGTATTTATCTCTCCCTCATAAGATGCTTACCTCTTATATCTGCGTAGTTTCTGAATCTAACCCACAACCTAATAATAAATAAAGTTTGACATACTTTAATTGTGGTTCTGTAGTGTGCTTGACTTCTTTCTTCCAGTAATGGGATGCTCATGTATGACTGTGTACTCACAGGCAGTAGAACTAATTAATGAAATACTGTTACCTCGTAGGCACATTGTTTTACCACTGACTTTTAAAGAAAAATATTGCACCATTTCAAGGTAGTGGGGTCAGGAACCATCTCCATGGTCTATGTTAGGACAGCATGTAGTGTCATGGGGTCTGACCTGGTGGTATCATAACACAAATGAACAAGCAAAATGGCAGCACTGAAAAGTTCTAACTGCTAGTGATCAGAGCTGGAATTAACTGCAAAGTTCATTGACAAAAAAAAGCCTGGAGTTACAATGTATAAGTGAATAGGAGAGAATCAAACTCTTAATTTGTAATGCATGAATAATGAAAATTTGATTAAATGAAAGCTTTTACTTCTAGATTTCAGCTTTAAAATAATTGCTCCAGTGAGTTAAGGTAGACAGGGTAGGTCATAATTAGTGTACTAGAAAAATAATGCTAATAAATGAATAACTTTCTCGAAGGCAAAAATCCCAGTGTTACATAACTGATGCTTAGGAATGACTGCTGGCTGGAAAGGTCTTTGAAAAATTCCATATTCATTATCCTTGAGGCAAAGAGAATTAAAATAAAGCAGAAAGCAGAGCCTCAAGAAGACTTCAGTGCAGACAGCACAGACTCAATTTCCATCTAAAGTAATGGTGTGAGCAATCTCACACCATTACTCCCAACTCCAATAAGTTCATTGTGTTCATATTACTGCCTAAAAGCTGCATACACAAAAGGAGAAACTAAGGTTTCTCTCCCTGCTCCATCTCATTTAGATAATGGAGTTCAGTATGATGGGAGTTCTCGTGTCATGGATGAGCAGTCTAAGTGATAGAGAAATGAAAAGTTGTCAGCAGCCAAAGGCATATGTTGGAGTGATGCAACATCACCGGAGACACTTACAGGAAGTAAAATCCTACCTCTAGGACATATAGGTGCTGTAGGTGTAGACAGGAAAAAAATACTTTATTTGTATATTTTCTGCTATAAGTCATCTACAGAGGCTAGAGGACCACCTATTTAATGAAGATTTAAAGGAAAAAGAAAATCCAGACTATCAACACAGTGTCTCGTGTAAGTTTAGCTGGTTCTTCTCTGCTTAAACTAAATCATGACCTATATAAACAGAGTGAGGTATATAAACATCCTATATGTAGTACGTTCAGTTGAATAAACAGCTTGCAAACTAGTATAAACGGCTTAGGTGTTTTAGTGTGCTGGTGCTATAGCAGGCTCTTAGTTACAGGCTTTAAAACTCAGAAGGAAACATGCATATTCAGACTTTTTGGTCAAAAATAAATACACCCAGGGACTGTGACTATTTACTGTCTTGATTTTACAGATTCTTCTCTCAGTGCTATCAGTCAATTTCATAAAGTCATACTTGATTGGTAACTGCTTTTTTCTGTTGTTGTTTTCATCAGGAGGTGACTGTAAATAGTG
Source organism: Formicarius rufipectus (assembly GCA_013399695.1). Classification (NCBI taxonomy): domain Eukaryota; kingdom Metazoa; phylum Chordata; class Aves; order Passeriformes; family Formicariidae; genus Formicarius; species Formicarius rufipectus. The sequence continues at coordinate 451,176 of VXAU01001761.1, read as the reverse complement.
GTAATGTGGGTTTCCCCCCACATTATGAATCAAAGCATGAATACGTAAAGCTTATTACAGAGGCAGGGTCACTCCCTGCTTTCCAGGAAAATTGAACGAGTTAAAGAAAAATGTCTTGTGAGGTATTTTCTATTTGCCTAAAAAAGAAAAATAAATTTTGTAGAAAACTGAATCTGATAATTGATTCTCTGGTGTTACATCTCAGTTGAGGCTGTGTTGACAGAATTTCTTCACCAACTGCCTTTAAACTCTGCTGTTTAGACTTTACTGTATGGCTGGTTGCATTAAATACATACCCTTCTTCATGCACAAAAAGAAGGGACTCCTAGAAGAGCCCTTCCCAAATCTGTCATCAACTAAATTAGGAAATTAAAATTGATTCCTAGGAGTCATGTTCGAAAAGTTATGGGTTCTTTTAAGAAATTCAGCATTCAAAATACAGCTGAGTCCATAAGCATAGACAACAGAATTTTTAAAACAAGCTGGGGGCCTTTACAAGGGCTAAGTCATAATGCTGCAACTTTTATGTCTCCCTTAATTACAGGTGTCAATGTCTGTACCATCTGGCCTGTCTCATGACAAAATCTCAACAGTCAAAGAGTGCAGAAATAAATAGGCAATTAGTTAAAAAGCATTGACTGCATTTGCTGCTGAGTAAGCAATTGATGCTGCACTAAAGCTGAGTTTCCTCACACACAGAACCTAGTGCAGTGCCTCCAATCACTCTATTAACACATAAGACCAGAGTTTCCTTTCTGTCAGAGGGAACCAAATGAGGCATTCAGGTGGACTACTCAAGGAATCATCAAGAAAAGGCCAAACTAACAGAAAGATTTTTCACTGTTTCTGGTGCTCAGAAAAAACTTTACAACTGCTTTCAGCAATTAGTATATAGTTCATTTATTTTCAACTCAGATGTCCATACATTGCAGTATATCTGCATAATATCACTACTTTGTAGCTCATACTGGGGTAGAAATCTACAATGTAGTAAACATTCTGTTCTAGATTTACTCTGCCATGTTTTAGGGGCCAAACTGTGATACCTGTGTTAAGAATTTAGTTTTCTTGTCTCTCTCTCCAGAGCAGATAAAGACAAAAAGGCACTTTGAGAGGGCAGTTCAGTTTAAACATGAGATGAATTGCCTCTGGAAGCATCTGCCTGTGAACACGGATCACCAAGTCCCAGTTGGATGCCAAAAGCTTGCAAGGTGGAACCTGCTTGTGTTGCTGATGCTGTCTGTACCCACAGTTAGCTCTTCGAAATATGGGAAGGAAAACAGAGCTAAGACTCATGTATGATAAAATCATTAAGGTTAGAAAATAAGTCTAAGATCATTAAGTCCAAGCATTAACAGAGCACCACTGTGTTCACCCCTAAACCATTTCCCCAAGTTACACATCCACATGCCTTTTAAAACTTTCAGGAATGGTATTCCACCACTTCCCTGGGCAACCTGTTCCACTGCCTGATCACCCTTCCAGGAAAGACATTTTTCCTTATATGTAATCTAAACCTACCCTGCTGCAACTAGAGGTAATTTCCTCTGACCTTGGTAGAGTTTTCTCCAGGTAGAGTTGGGTGGGCGACAGTTTATGAATTACACATTGACAAGAGCCCCCAGTCTGTATCCCTATTGCACCAATTAGTGAAGTTGGCCCATCAGGAATCCAGGATAACCAGCATATTTCAGATGTGACTTTTATCCCCTCTGAGCTATACACTGAAACTATAGAAAAGTGAGGAAATTTTTTTGAAAGCTGTTCTGACTGCTAAGCAACAGGATAATGCTGGCAACTGATAGGTGTCTGAAGTGGGACCAACAGTTCTTAGGTCACTCCTCCCATGAACTCCAGTTTCTGTTTTCTTCAAAACTTTGTTGGTTCATGTTTTCCCTTGCTATGATAAAGGACATCATCTGTTTTCAGATATGTACATGAAACTTCCATTGACATCACTGGGAGTTGTACATCAATAGCAGACACCAGGATTTGGACCTTAAAAGTTTATTGTGCCCTGAGGAGTTGTTTTTATGTATTTTGCTTGGTTTCATCTGTGACTATACTGGGATACATCTGCTCAACAAAACAACAAACATATTTCAGGAACTTGAACTGTTCATGAAACACTATCTAGTACAAATAAAGGTGTCCTTAGGGCATGAAGTAAATATATGGAATTTATGCAATATTCATGCATTTGCTTTCCATTACTAATGTTTTTCTCACGTATTCAGTGAACTAGTCCATCATGGAATTTATTCATTAAAATATTGTAGTAGAAATAAAGCAAGGGATGAGGGGAAAGTAAAATATAAGGAAATGTATGTGTATTGATAAACTATATAACAAATATTTCTAAAAATTATCACAAGAGTTCAGTAAAACTTCTACATACCTCCTCACATTCTGACTAAAATTCATTAAACCCAAAATATGCCAGAGAATATCATGAACATGATACTATTTTCCTCTTAAGTGAAGCAATCTGTTTTATGGCAAATGATTGCAAAAAATACATTGGCTAGCTACTTAGTCCTGATAATAGATTAAAAGCTGTATCACATCACCAAAGCACTATCAGTCCACTGTAAAGTAGTATTGCAGTGGCAATCACAGATGAGAAATGTGACACTGCAAGTCCCTTTTGAGACTCACTGTTCCCTTAGCTGCTGCAGAGCCAGGAGTCACCAGCCGAGTTTTCCTTCTTTCTTCTAGGAGTTCATTAGAAATGTTAGTATCACTCAGTCTTGCATTTACCTAAGAGGAATGACATTGCCCTTACATATCCACTTGATGCAGGAGAAAAGGAGGAAAGGAAAAATCTGGCATCTTGAAAAGATTCGTCGCTCTTACTGCCCACATTTATCTCCAAGGGAATTAAATGCAGTCACTGCATAAAGTTCTGCTCCCAGAAGTTAGAAAGGTGAGTGGATACCAAACCCTATGATTTCTCATGGCACTTTGTAGGGGAATGAAAATTTCCTGTAGTTGGTTATCACAAGATTCAAAAGCAAAATGCAGTTTTCAGATGTTTTCTGATCCTGCTCATAAGCCACATCATGGTTTATGCTGTCATGATATAGCTACGATTTTGGATTAGAGACGAATATGTTTGTAGATATCAGACCAGAATAAAGCTAATAAGAAACAGGACTGGAATATAAAGCCGGTGGCTAAAAGAGACTATTAGTACAAGCAAAGCACGTACTTCTAATTGATTAGTCACTAAAATGAGCTAATGAGGGAAGACATCTGCATGTCAGAATTCTTACTGTCAGGGCCTTTGATCCGTGTTAGTGTCTTCCACTTGATGCCTTCCTGGAACATATACTTTAATTAAATACAAGATACTGGCGATTTGCAGGTGTGACAGGGTGGAAATCTAACATTTTGAGATGTATTATAAACTTTTAATTGATTAACTAGTCCAAAGATTTTGTGGGATTTTTGTTGTTGCTTTTTTGTTGTTGGTTTTGGTTGGTTGGTTGGATTTTTTTCTAAGGAAAACAAGGTTCATCCTTGAGAAAAAACTATTGCATAGAGCATTTTGGGAAGATTTACTTTTTCTGTGGTGTACAGATGAAGTTCAGAATTGTAGATAAGATATTTCTCGGTTGTCTTTAATGTCATGATTGTGACAGGATCGACCATGATTTATGAAAAATCAGCATAAATTATGACGACATTAATAGTTTTGCTTTTTCTGCTCATCCTGTATTGTTTGGAATAAGTGTGTCTACTGAAAATATTTTCTACACATGACTTTTTTATCTGGTAAAGCTCATCATGGCCTGCAGATAAATGTAGGGCAAGAGAATGGGCTACAGCAGAAATGGAGAGCTGTTAAACTCTCATCATCAGGTAGCTGAAGCTAAAATTACTACTGTGAACATCCAGGCTTCCTCCTCAATAAGACAAGCCCTTGCTCTAAGAATTTGTGCAGCAAATTAACTCCTTTTAGAGTTACAGTATCTTTTTTAACAGTTCTGGTTTTTTGGTTTGTTTAGTTTGGTTTGGTTTGGTTTTTTTTTTCTATTGAAGGATCTGATGTGGCCAAAAAATTTAACCACTACTTCTGGCAGGTTTCTCTTCATGCTTAATTACTCATACCATTAAGAAATAAAATAAAGAAGTTTGTCCGTTTTTTGGGTTTGTTTTTTTTTTCTTTTTCCCCTTAAATTGATCTGCTTTCAGCTAACAGGGCACTGTATTTCACTATGACTTCCTCCTGGCCACAGAAGCTTCTGCTGTCATTATAGGTAATGATCAAAACATTTGTTTGTCACTCAGTAAATCCATGGTTAAAACTACCTCCACTGATGGAAATGGACACATTTACTGCTATTTTCCCTGCTCCTAAAAGTAGTTTTACTGCAGAGATAGAAATTGATGATGCCAGCATTGCAAATAAATCAGAACTAGAATGGAATACCTTGACAAATATATAAGTAAAATATTGTGTACTATCAATGCCTTTCCTCAGCTCTGAATTGCTGAAAGAGCAGTTGCCATTATAGCACTCAGACATATATACACCTCCCACTGCATCTGCTTTTTAAAAGACTTGGTTCCCAGTTCCCATATTCCTGACACACACACACCCTGGAGGAATCGGTAGATTGCACAGGGTGTAAAAGTCATCCCAGACTCCTGCCTTCAAACCCTTTAATGTTTGATGAAGAGTGTGGGTACACCCTGATGCTTATCACAGTATCACTCAGTGTACTTTAAGACTAGGTTGATTCTGTTATGTTAAGAGTGAAGGAATAAAGAAGATTATAACCATAAGTGTTTGAATATAATGTATATGACCATGTTAGAGGCAAAGTCATTATATAGCTTATATCTTTCAGTAAATAAGGCTATTAACATTTCTTTGTTTTTCATACACAGGTCAATTAAAGTATACTCCTCCTACTGAGAATGATATAATACAATTTCAGTGTGAATTCAGTCTCATCCTCCCTCATCATAAACCTTTCTTGCACAATCAAATTCACTCCAGGCTGTTCAGCCCTGCATGCACATCTTGAATTTCATTACAATTTTCAGTACAGAGCTCATCCAAGCTGTGAAAGAAGATATTTAATAACAAGTTCAGTACATTCATAATTCCAAAAGTTCTCTTACAATTATATCATCAGGCCATTCTGAGAGAACATTAGCTTAATTTTCATATGAGGCGGTCTTATTAAGCTCAAAGGAGAAGAACAAACCAGGTCTTAGTTGTGACTTGATAATAAGATAAGGGAATGGTTTATAATATGAAGGATTTCGTACACATGAACAGAACTTTCCATTCTTGACAGTGCCAGGTGGAAAACTAATCTTTGCATGCTGCACTGATATTATTCTCACTTCCTTTAACTAAGATGTACAACCTGAACAGATGTAAAAACCCAAACCAACCCAAAACAAATCAATGGTTTTAGTGAAAGTGGCAGCTCTTTAATATCTCCCTAGAGATGAACAGCAAAAAAACCTGACTACTACGACTACACATTACACAGTGTAATAGAGGAAACTTACTCTTCATGATTTAATACTTGTAAGATTCAATAAGCTTATTCTAAAATGCTTCATACTGAGGAAAAAAAAATAAATATTTAATTAAATGTTCTTAATGGATAACACATCTTTTTTATATTAAGTAGATGACTAAATATATAACAATATTATTTTTATCATCTTAATGCAATAAAGGTAATAGGAAGTGATGGACCAAATAGTTATACAAAATATTTCTAGGAAATGTTAAATTCCCAGAGTACTGCATATGAAGTGCAATGCTTGGTGCAATATAAAAGGGTAAACTAGAGGGCAGACTGCTCTGGTTTTTACAACTACACTGCTTTTCATGCCCACAACCCATTCTGTTGTACATTCTGTTGTACTGGCTGGAAAAAAACAAAACAAAACAAAACAAAACAAAACAAAACAAAACAAAACAAAACAAAAAAACAAACAAAAAACCCCAAAAACAAAAAAAAAACCAAAAAAAAAAAAAAAAAAAAAAACAAAAAACAAAACAAACAAAAACAAAAACAAAAACAAACAACCAGGAGACAAACCCTGGAGTTGTCCATCCTGCAGACCCATTGTAACTTCAAAAGAGGGCTGTACTGAATTGGGGGCACAAGACTTTGGAGATAGCTGTTTTATCACCTCAAAAATATGCACTTTGATTGCAATAGCTTTTCACTGCTTCCATCAATACAAAGATAGATTTATTGTTCCAGGGCTAAATATACTTTTGGCTGGAGAAAATAAAAATTATTATATTTCATTCAGAACACCATTTGGACCACTTTCCTAAGCCATGTTATATTTTGGTCATAGAAAAGGCAGAGCTAAAATAGCCAAAAACCAACAGCAAAACAGTGCATTGGATTTTCAGTTGTGTCCACTCATAGCATTTTTGTCTTTTTCTACTACTACCACCAAAATTGATTCTGCACTAGCCTCACCATCGATTTGGATTTATGTTGTGTCTAAGGTCTCATCTGGACTGTACCTAGTGACAGTAGCCCTTGCTGTCCCTGAGTTTACTGCTCGTTTTTCTCCTGCATAAGGTCAGTGGTGGGGTCTCCCAGTGGCCCTGTGTCAAAGAAAGTCCCAAAGTCAATCTCTCAGTAATATTTCAGTTATCTTTAGGGAGATTTTTGCTGGGACATCATGATAAATAGCCTTAGGCAGCTTAAGGATAGGAGTTTTAGGCCTCCAAAATTTGACAAGTATCAGAACTTTAGTAAGCTCTGTGCTGCAGCTGATTTCCAGGCATAGAAAACTGGAATTTCTGTGTTCATCTACTTTTGTTATAGCATCCAGAGAAGTGTGGATTGCCCAAGGTGTGTTAGGTGTCTTGGGTCATTGCAGTCACCACAGTGACGCAAGACATCCAGGTCCTACAGGTATTGCAGGCACCTGAAGCACCTTGTTTGCCTGAGTTAGCAGGAGTCCTTTCTCTCTTTGAGGATCCCATGTCACCAAGGTCATCCTAGTCATCGAAGGGACACAACTGCCTGCAGTAACCCTGTCATGTCAGTCACCTCAATTATTCACCTCAGCCTGCTGTGGTTTATAAGAAAGTGCAGCATAAATACCTTGGAACTGATGGAACCTGTTTTGAGAAAGTTATGTACAAAGACACTCTTCAGAGCCCATATGTTTTGAATTATCTCTGTATTTCTAAAAATATGATCCTTCAATATATATAACTGGAGCAGTTATTCACAATTTTTAAACTAAACCTAAAAATTATCAAAATTGCTTTCCTAGTAAAAAATTAAATCCAATAAATTCAATTGACCCTTTAATTATCAGGTCATCAGATAGTTGGCATTAGAACATAGTTTTATTCCAAATAGCTATGCCTATCAAAGTTTCCCATTTGGACTTAATGTAGGAAGCCATGTGTGACTGACCGTACTTATAGTCATTACTGCTATTGCTTTGTGAAGTGTTCAGTTCTTTAAAACCAATCAGCTGAATCCAAGAAGTACACAGCATGATATGTGGGGGAAAAAGCAGGTTTAAAAAAACAACTGCTTCTTTAGATGCCTCAGTTCAATATTACTCGATTATGAATAATATTTCCAGTGTCAAGGAGAATTTTATACTGTTAATTCTTCATACAATTTTAGTAAATCCTGACCGGAAAACAGGTTGCAATGTTGAACTTTTCCACCTATGATATTTTTCTGTTCCTGAGCTGGTCTTTAATACACCTTTTGTTTTTCTTGCTGTACTGTACACTGATCTCTAAGCTAGCTCAGTGAAATACAGTTTATTGGATAACATCTGAACCATCTTTAATACACAAGTAAAGTGTCCCTTGAATTTACAAATAACAACAGAGGCTGCACTAAAATACCTATGACCTTCCAGTTCTCTGCACAGGTATCCAGTAAGGTACTGTGAATTACAGCTTTACTTGAAAACAGCGTTGCTTCACAAAATTAAATTTCATATTTACAGGTGGAAAAGAATAATTATCTGTAGACTGCGAATTCTTCAACATCTCCTACCATCAACAAGAATACTGTTGCTGTGGTATACTATATCTGTTGTTGAAAAGTCATTTTACATTCAAGTTATGGGAAATAATAGAAGAAGTACTTCAGCCAACTAAAATAAATATGATAATAATGTTCCAAATAGAAGTTCCTGTCCAGTGTTATTGAAGTAAATGGGATTTTTGCCATCAAATCTGAAGGAGACTATAACTGGGCCCTGTATTTTTCAGTGAGTCAGAGTACTGACATATATCCCATACAATATTACTGATGATGCCTTAGACTTCCTAATGTTCCTCCTGTGTTGCTTTTTTTTCCTAACTTTGTTGGCTACAACTGGATTTAAAACCATGGCAACTGTCTTGGCAGTTTTCACACCTTTCATTAGTCTCCTTTTTAACTCTAATGTTATTTCACAGAAAAAAACAACAATGGACAGAAAGACAAAAGAAGAATTGGGTGTGCTGTTTCTATATATTCAGAGTTAGTTCATGTTAACTTTTGTTTGGAATACACAATATTTCATAATTTTGGCCTAACAGTCAAAAGAAAAACCATCAGAACTTCAAAATAGCATCCTTTTCTTTCTCTAGACCTTTGTAAATGGTTTGAGAAAAATACCAAATTATGAATCTGTTTATTTATTTCTTGGATTACAAGCTATCAAAATTTTCATATTTCAGAAATTTATTGAGTTGTGGAGACTGTGAAACTGCTACCATTCTCATTCTGAATTGTTCTTATAAAAACAGATAATATCAACAACAACAAATGATTAAGCAAAACTGAGAACTTCACCCAGAGCAAAATTTCTCCACAAGTTCCCAAAAGGACAAAGATTTTTGTCATGGGCAACAACTCAGCCATTTTACCAGACAATGCAATTATTCTGTGGCAAAATCTGATAGGTCACAGCTCTGGAATGGAGAAAAGCTGGTTTTCTTTGGTGCTTAGAAAAAATAAATATGTAAATTAACCATAAAAATTTTTTGTTCTATGTGCAGCATTATCAGGCTGTGTAGGAACAAGTGCTTTGACACAAAGCCCTTTTATCAGAAGTATAGTAGTAGATCATCATTAAATCCTACCATGTTATGAAAAATTTGTGCTTTGGCTACTGTCTGAATATTGAAAAAATTAAGTACTGAAAATTGTGCTATTACTGAAATAGGAAATGGTAATGTTATAGTTTGTTTTACAACCCTACATAGTTGAAAAAAAAA
>VXAU01001761.1:402605-439748 GCA_013399695.1 Formicarius rufipectus | reverse complement strand
AAAAAAAAAATAAAACAACCAACCAAAAAAAAAAAAAAGAAAAAAAAAAAAAAAAAAAAAGGAACCATCAAGTGCTGTTTCATTTTAAGAGCAACCAAACAGTGATGCAGTCTGATGGATTTGAGAATATATGAGCTTCCTGAACTGTAGCAGTTACACGCAGCCAATACAAGTAATAAGATGTTCTAAAAATGACTTGGCAGTAGTCCAACCCAAAGTGATTCATAACAGAATTGTCACTAATTTGATTGTTTAAGAAGACACTAAAAAATAAATTGACATAAGAACTATTTTGGCATGACAAGAAGTGTTTCATCATTAATTTGAGATAAGAAACACAGGTATTCCAGGTTTTTGATCACTCAGGAAAAAGATGAAGTTGTTTGTCTCCAGAGCTGTTAGTGGCCACATTTATGAGCCAAATGAGACCCTACAACAGAATAGTGAGAAATCTCTGGATAAAGAAAGGGAAAATTGTTGAGCCACTCAAGCTAAATTTAGTAGTATATTTTGGTAAAAACATGCATGCTTAGCTTCAGCTGACCCAGCACCCTTTCTGCATTACACTCCTTCCAAACATCTGTATTTCTTAGAACATCTAGTCTTCCAAGTGTTTACCTGTAAAGCTCATCAGGAGAAAGACTGTCTTTATTTGTGCTCAGTAGAGTATTTGTGGCTGTCTTTCAAAAATAGGAAGGGGAAAAAGATATAAGAGGTGTTCAAACTCTGCTGACTCAAAAGTCAAGAGTCAAAGTGATAAATGAACCTGCATTTGCTAAGCTCTGAGGGGGAAAAAAAAAAGAATAGATGGGCAGCTCATACAGGTGAAAAGAAACCTTCCTTACAGTTTAAATAGCAAGAAACCAATCTCTTTTATGTCATTTTTTTTTCAGAGTACACAAATTTACCAAGAAAATACCTTTCCACTGAATGTTCTAATAAAAGTGGACCCTGGACCTCTAATTTCTTAGAGAAAAGCTACAAATATATACAGGTCTAGCATCAGAAACATGCAGGTGCAGGAAAATTACCCTCATTTGAACATTAGCCAATCTATAGCAAGCTCTGTAAGAAGATTTTTCTACATTTTCACTGCAGTGGAAATAAGGATAATAATTTAATTATTCAAAACAGGCAATAAATACAGTTATTTACTCTGAAGAGTATAAAACTATGGGAAGCTCTGGATATATTTTTCATTGTTCATATTTTTTATGCTATTCATAAAAAGTGGCATACAAAATAATTTTCAGACTCCTCTTAGTCATTTTATGGCATTATATTTGGGGATAAGATAGGGTTCTGAAAATTCCAAATGTTTGGTGCTTTACTTTCTTCCCATGCAATTTTTTGTAGAACTAGGATAATATCAAGACAAATGCCAAATAATGCCTTGAAAAATTAATGTTCTCCATTTTGCTTGGTAATACATACTTTTTTGACTGCTCGATATCAAATGAGTTTACCAAGGAATTGAATATAAAAGTCTTTATTTTGCAAACAGGAAAACTGAGGCACAAGATGATTAAAGTGGTTTACCAGAAGTCTTCAGGAAAGTGTGAAGGAGGCCAAGCCTTGTGATCACCAGCTCAGTGCTATACACCATTGGCCTGTTGGATGTTGTTCATATTTTGTGCAAATCAACTATTGCAACATACTCAGACATGGAAATAACAAGCATCCTTTCTTTTCAGCATCAGACAAAGCCAAAGACATATCTATCATATGAGAACAAAAATCTGAATCTTAACTAATATTTTATTGCTAAAATAGTCTTTCAGATGGATTCACCCTGATAAGATCTGTTTTCTAATTAACAGATTTTGATGAAACAGAATATTCGTTCCTCTGGAAAAGTAAAACCCAAAGCTCTGGACAGCATCTTTAAGACATTTTACAGTTCCAACCTCAACAGACAAAGAATGTAAACTCAATTAGTGGTGAAAATTTTTGAGTCCATTTTGGCATTTGCATTCTGGGAAGAAAAGAAATATATACACTTTAAATGTTTTATAATCTTCCTGCTCCCATTCGTGACCAGAGTATCAGATTGGACTTTGAATTTCATTGGATATGTCTAGGCTAATCTAGGCTTCAAATTAAGTTCTCAAGAAAATTATGGGTTGTGATGCAACTATCCATGTCTACATCTAGAATGCCTTCCCTGCTACTCACAGCTATGATCATGGGGAACGTACGAGCAACTGCCAGTGACAGAAGAATAATCATGCCATTGAAGCAATCCTGTGGCACCGTGGCAGAAAGGCAGTGGACTGCATAAGCAATTTGTTATGCATATCAGACCCTCCTGATGCCACCAAGAAAATACTAACTGAAAGTACCAAATTATTCTGTTGGAAACCTGAGTGGGCAGCAAAACCTTCAGCGTTTGGAAGATATGTTAGCTCTGTGGCCAAGCGGATGGTGCAGTTTCTCTTCTGAATGCAAGCATATGATGTGGTACATGCAAAGAAGCAGACTCAGATTGCTAAAGAAGTGCAACTTAGATCCTTGATGTCCTTAAACAGTCATAAAAACTACCTGCTCGGTGTTTCTAAATGCCAGTATTGTAGCTGGCATTTAGATCTGTTATCTTTGAGACTTACTGAACAGGGCTTCTCTGGGCTATTTCCCATTCCTAACCTGTACTAGAAGTTGTCCAGCCTCTACACAGGCTTGAAGGGCTGATCCTGAACCCAATGCTTGGTCCTGTGAAAACTTATCCTTCCAAAAGTGACAGGACAAGGAGAAATGATTTTAAACTGAATGAGAGGAGGTTTAGATTAGATGTTAGGAAAAAATTCTTTACTGGGATGATGGTAAGGAACACGTTGCCCAGGGAAGTTGCAGATGCGCCGTCCCTGGAAGTGTTCAACTGGATAGAACTCTGTATAACCTGGTCTAGTGAAAAGAGTCCCCATCCACTGCAGGGGGTTGGAACTAGATGGTCTTTAATGTTCCTTTCAACCCAAACAATTCTATGATTTCATAAATGTCAGAAATCTGTTCTAATGTTTTGGGGTTTTTTTCTGACTCAAAAGCCTCCTTAAACAATAGAAATAAGATCTCTAAGCCTTGTGTTTTTGCTTTTTGATGATTTTCCAGAAGACTGTTAACAATATAAGGTGTAATTACAGACCACTTCTGATTTTAATTGAAAAAAACCCCACAATGTTAAATCCTCCCAAAGTCATATTTTCTTTCTATATGTAAGAAATGGAAAGCCAGTTATTACAGCCACAATCAAACATATACTTTTTCCTCACATAAAATTACATTTGCTGCGTGGCATACTGTGTTCACTTATCCATAAAGTTTTAGAAAAAGTAGACTGCACAAAACCTGCTAAAAATACTCTAAAAGCAATCATTTTTCAATCTTCTTAAATAAACCTTAAAAGGAACTCTGCAGAAACCATTTATCTCTTTTGTGGGTCACTTTAAATTTGACTGTTATAATAAAACAAAGAAAATATTCTTTTTCAGCTGCTGTAGAGCAAAAAGGTGCACAGAACTGATTGGAGTCAGCATTTTGGTTCATGCCCATGTCTTGCTGAAAATTTTCTGAGTTATTTTCAGTGGAAATATAAATAGTTATTCTATCACAGGAATTACATTCATAAGGAAAACTGCCAGGACTGATCTAATACTGATAAAAACAAATATTGGTGTGAATTAATGGACTACATTCACAACACAGTCTCACAGCATTTTATCCAATACGTAGTTTTATAACTCAGAGGAGACCAAACCTAGTGACTAAATAAATATAAAGAACACTTTATTTTACAGGTCACAACTAAAGAATGTTGGCAGATATGGTCAGTGATGCACCAACCAGCTTAGTGTAAGCACTCATACATGACTTGGGAATTAAGCAGAAAGCAGCCTACTTTTCAGCTTGAAACTCCAGGGGACCCTGTCATAGTCATTTGTTCACACCTCAATAGAAAACTCATGTCTAGTGAATTCAGTGCTTTCCTGATTGTTTCTTTTACAAGTGCCAGTGGATTATTGGCTCCATTTTAAGTTTTAGTAAAACAATTAATCTTTTTTGAGATTCCAGTCCACTTTCTGATATTTTCAGCAGTTCTAGTGGCCAGGTATAATTTAGAAAACAAAATGAATTCTCTACCAGACTGGCCTCATGCCCTACCTTCATTAGAGCAGTGGGACCATTTTGCTTCCTAGAGTTGCATTTTGAGAACTGTGTGGATCTCATTACCCTGTTACTGTCTGGAACACCCCTTGTGTTGTAGAGGTTAGAGGCAATGAGTTATGGTTGGAGGTGGAACACAGACCAAAGCAAGGGAGATGAAATTCAATTTTAAGCCAGAATATCCCTTTCCCCACCACATAATTTGATATATTATTTCTTCAATGCAAATGCAGCCTCTGTCATTCAGGAGGTAGAACAATGAACCACTGGTGTAAGGAATGGAGTAATTTGGGAAAAACCACTTAAGCAAGACAAATAATTCCCAACCAAACAACAGGAGTAGGATTCTGGCTAAAAGAAGAGCACAAGATGTAAAAATGAAAAAATGTCTTGGGCATGAATACAAATAAAATGGCTTGCATAAAACTGTGTTGCAGGAGATTGGGACTGGAAGAGACCTACTGTAACTTCTTGTCATATAGCAATAGAAGTAGCACAGAATGGCCACAGAAATACATCGAGTTGATAAACTAATCTCACTGATTGTTTTTCTTCACAGTGTGAAGTAAAATCAATAGTTTTTCATGTTCCTTTGTGTCCAATAAAGGAATCTTATTTACTCTACAAAAGTTATCTACAGTTAATATTGTGTCCAGACAGACTTGATCCCTGTTTTCCCTGTGTTCTACATAGAATGGAATCAACAAGCTAGGAATATAATAAATGTAGTCATTTACTCCTCCTTGCTGTCTTTTGAGGCTGCTCAGCTCCTTTCCCACACCAATTTTCAGGTGCACAAACTCCTTTCACTCGCATTTTGGATCCTGTTGACAGAATTCCCAAAGAGACACTGAAAAAATCACAGCAAAAGAGGTTAAATGTGGTTTTATTTGTTTTTTTGGTTTGTTTTGGTTTGTTTTTTTCCTGTGCTCTTTACTTCTTCAGGTGGCTATCTATGTGATATGGTAGATGGCAAGTATTCCTTCAGCAGGATAAGATGGAGGAATCACATGGAAACTCCTCTGCAAGAAGGCACCACCAATGTCTTAAGAGTTCTGAAAAGGAGGATCAAAGAGAAGATTACTGTGTCAGGGTCCTCCATGCATTTGTTCTGTGTGACTCCTGACACGAGAAAGTAGACCTATAGGCCCAACATTACACCAAAGACCTGGAAAGTCAGATAGCTATATTTTTGCACTGGTTAGGACTATCAAAATATTAATCCCATCACAGCTCAAATGCAGGAGATGTGGTATTGAAAATTTTTAACATTTATTTCAGATCATTGTAGTGAGCTTATCCCAACCAAGCCTCCAGGGGCTAAGCCCTCAGCCAACTGCTTGCTCACCCCAGCAGGATGGGGAAGAGAATCATAATGAAAAAAGTAAGAAGAACTTGAAGTTTGAGATAAAGACAGTTCCAGAAGTGAAGAAAGAAAAGGAAAAAAAAATGTAAAGACAATCTCTTACCACCTCTCATCAGCAGATCAATGCCCGGCCTGTCTCTGAGCAACAGCTTCTGTGGAAGAACTCCCTCAGTTTTATTGCTGAATATGGTGTTATATAATGTAGAATATCTCTTCAGTCAATTTGTATCAGCTATTGCAGCTGTGTCCCCTCCCAATCTCTTGTCCTTCAGACTACTGGCTCATGAAAACCTTGACTCTGCCAGCACTGCTCAGCAGTGGGTAAAACATTTATGTGTTATCATCAACTCTGGTTTGGTCATAAACATAGCACTACACAGGTTTCTATGTAGAATAATAACTTCTTTACAACAAGACCCAAAAAAATCACAAAATATGAGAATTCAACCAAAGTTTCTATTTTGCCAGAGAATATCAAGCGTTACACTTCATTAGGTGGAATATCACACTGAGACCTACAGATGCTGATCAGATTTTCCAAAATCATACTTACCTGTAACAAAATATCTTTGTAGTACTTTTTTTAAAACTTACTCCACTGTAAGTGGGATGCAAGTACTTACTTGCAAGTACTTACTTGAACTTCTTGTTCAAAGAAAGAGACATGAATGCTGATAAGCTGATACAGTATCTAAAGATGTTTAAGAGCAGAGGAGCTGATGGTAAAGTAGGAGGACCTGCAGAATTTGGGAAAGTGAATGCTCCCAGATCTCACATCATACATCTCAGGTGTTACCATTACTGTTGCAAAAGATCTCCTACTAGTAAGTGTTGCAAAGTGTTTAACTTCAGAAACACTTTTTTTAAGTAGCACGTACTTTGTATGCTATGGACAACAAAAGAGAACATTATTCTTCATGTGGGTAAGAGACAGTAAAATGCTTTATAGTAGTATGCCAGTGGTTGTAAAGGCCAGTCCTGAATTGCTGTGCAATTGTTCGTTTAACAAATGAAAAACTATGGAAAATCAGCAAATAATTTCACATGTAACTGTGGATGGTTGAACCAGTTACATAAAACTTCACAACTGTTAGAATGTGTCTTATAAGCAAATGACCTTCTCATTGTTAAATCGTCCTCTGTAATGGTCTTCCATTAAAAGCAGCTGAAACAGAAATGGCTTTCTTTTAGGCATATATTCTCTCTTATTTGACATCAGTTGCATGTCTGTCTATCCACATGCAACCATATGATCCCTACTGCCAAGTACAGATGTTGTTCTCCACACGGGTAGTATTAGAGCACTATTATAGTCATGACAGAGGTAGAAAAGTAGGAAACAAGTTAAAGGAGAAGTTAGCATTACAAAAAGATCAGTTTATTTCCTATACTAATAAGTTCCTTAAACTATTCTTGTACCTGTGCCTCTGTCAGCAGATAAAACCAGCAGAGTAAAACAGCTGGCTTACAGAACTCTTTTAAAGAAAACTATGTGACATCCAGGAGTGTGAAAACCTGAAGGTTCTTTTCTTTCTAGAGTTATGTCAATGCCAGAGCCTTTGCTGTGAAAGCTGTCATTTAGGGAACACACCAGGCAACTAAAATCATCACGGTCTGCTAAGTGAAAACAAAATATAACTCATCAAATCTTCTTTTCAAATGTACCTAAAACCACTAAGGATCTCATTTATGACACCTGAGGTTAATTTTCCTTGTCATCCAACTTGATTAACACTGGGACCACTTTCTTGAAGACTGTAAGGGCTCCAGAGATTGGGGCAATGTAGAGGAGAGAGTTGCAAAAGATCACAAGTGTCTCCAAAGTAAAAATACCCCAAAGCTTCTTGCTATTAGTAAAACTATTGTTATTCCAGAAGAACCCATCATCTGACAGGGAATGGGTGGCAGAGAACTTCCCCTTGAGAAAGGATGAAATATTTGTCATGTTCACATTAAGTTCCAACCTCTGCCATTAGCAGTAGATCAGCTTACTGATCTAAACTGTCCTAAAATCTATGCCATAACTGAATGAGGTCATGACCAAGTAGCAAGGATGTTCTTCCTCGTGAGTAAACAGCTCTAGCATTTGACCTTTCCCAGTGGCCAAGATTGGCATCTGTGATGAACTGCAAGTTCCTAGTCAGATCCTATCATCTTTGTTACTCCACATGCCTTCCCTAGAAGCTGCTTCCTGAACTAGTCCAGGATCTTTCTGTGGGACCTCCTTAAAGAGCATCCAGGGAACAGGAGGAAAGTGATGGTGAGCTCATTTCTTAACCACTTCTTACGAGTAGATTGAGCACATGTTCTGTGCAGGATGTCAAGACTGACTGCGGGAAAACAGAGATAGAGCCAATTCCTGGGATCAAACTTATCTTCAACCTGTACCCTGACACCTTCATCCCTTACAGGCATGAGAGATTTGTATCACATAGCCCCAAGTACAAGCTTAGAGTGGGAGAGTTTGGGGTGTTTTTCAGAACACATGCAAAAGAAGAACTGGGGTCCAGAACATCCATACCACTTCCCTCTGATCCGGCAGATACCAGTAGCAGCCATTAATAAAAGACTGCCATCCTCATTGCTAAAGAGCACACGGATAATTTTGCGAGATCATCTCCTGGAGAAAGAGGAAATGGCTAGATCTAGTTGCCCAGAACCTGATGTGTCTTGGTTCAGAGATACCAGGGGCTGCTAGTGACACAGGATTCACAACACCTGTGGTTACAGACCTTCAGGGTGTGAACTCACTCCAACATTTCTCTACCATCTTTCCTTCCTGTGACCAGACAGTGTCTCTCAGTATATGGACCTCCTCCTATTTCAGGGGAGGCTGGCACCCGTGGGACTGAGATGTGCAGAAAGGCATTTGGAGCTGAAGCACAAGAGGGAACAAGCTTGATGAGAAGACTCTTCAGGTTGAATCATGAACTTGAGTGGAACAGCTGAGGGGGAAGAAGGAACTGTTTGATAATGACCATCCCTGAGAGCAAAAAGCCTTGGGAAGGTAAAATCTATGTGAGAAAGATGATGAGCTTTTTTTCTCATTTACTTCTGTTGAATTATTTTATTTCTGGGGCAGAATGACCTCTGCTATGCTACAGGCAGAAGAAGGGATTGAACCTAGGCTCCTGTGAGAATTTCCTAAACAAACACTGTAATTACTTGGGGAAATAAAGACGAGGGTTGGTTACAAAAGAATGAGTGGGAGATTAAATTATTAAGTAGCAGATGAAAACCAATGTAGGTAAATGAAAAATGTTACATACAGTGAGAAGCAATCCTAATTTTACATGTATTAAATGGTGGTCAGAGAGATTTTGAAGTTGTTAGAGAGAGAGCTTTGAAAAACAGGAGCTTAGTGCTCAGAGCTGAGGCCTGTTGTCTACATCCCTGTGATGTGTGTTTTTCTGTCCTATATCCATGAACTCTGCATATGATGACTACAACCTATCTCACTATTAATAGCTGATAATGGAATTTATAATAAGATAGTAAGATGTACAACAAGCCCCAAAGACCACTATTATTCTGATTTAAATGAAAATCAGTAAAGCAGAGCTACTAAACATGTAGATACTCAGAAGTCTTCCAGAAGCCTCCACTTAAAATGTAAAATTCAGGTGAAGTCTCTGCTATGCCAATGACACCTTTGAGGATTTCAATATGAGCGATAAAGAAACAGGATGTAAGGCTGTTCAAATATATAAATCATATCTTTTCTTTGTGATTTGCTGAGACATATATGAAGTTTTTTATAAGCATACTAATTCAATTCAGATACTCTTAAATTGCATTAAATTACGCCAAAGCAGAAAAAGTATTATATTAATACACTTTGTTTTAAACACTTCAGTTCTTTTCTGAGTAACGTAATTTAAAAACAAACAGGCAAAAAAAAAAAAAAAAAAAAAAAAAAAAAAAAAAGACACAAAACTTGATGCTAATCTAAAAGTGTTTACAGAAATAGGTACAAAAATAATAATGACAACAACTTCTCAAAGTTCTAAATTGTTACTGGTTTTAATCTTAGAAAGGGGCATTTTAATTAAATAACTGAATGTCTTGTCCTTACTGAGCAAGTCTACTAGTCTCTGACCAGTACACTTGCTTATTTTTTTACCTTCTTCCATATCCTACTAGTTGCTAATAGCTCACATATTTGTCTTCTGGAAAGATTTAGTTGAGTACAGCCTTAATGCTTTTCGGGGAAAATGTTATTTTTAGTTATCAATTAATTATGCTTTCATTTTTCATTCTCTGAAATTCCTCAGAACTTCCTCCTTCAAAAGCCCAGTACTATGAGGGAATATAGAAATGTAGAACTTTCTTTAATGTTTTATAAGTCTTGCCATAAAAAGTATTAAGCCCTTGTGAGTACAAATGCAAAATTCCCTTAAAAGGTTCATTAGTTCAGCCATAATATCAATCCCAAGGAATCTGAAAAAGAAGTAGAGGCACAGCAAGCAAAAGGAGTGAAAAGACAATCGACAACTATATATTGTCTTGACATTTTTTGAACTGTATGGGGCTATATTATTCAGGTCCAACATCAGGGGAAACAATATGAATCAAATATTTCAGATCTGATATATATATGATTTAATATGCCATTATTTGGGCAATAAACAGTAAACAGTCTGGTTTAAGCATTTAAGAAATTAAATGCTCAAATCTATCTATTACTAGTGCACAGACATTTGAAGTAGAAAAATCTGAGTTTCAGAACAGCATAGTAAGGAATTTTCAAATTGGCACTCAAGAAGCCAGTGGCAGTTATTTTCCTAAGGACCTTCTTAGTCAGTCTTCCACAGTTTTATTTCTCATGACTTCCCCTAAGAAGAAAAAATTGGAAAATAACTTAGTTGTGCATTTAGAATACTGAATTTCAACAGTAGTTAATTCTCTTTTCTTAGCTTTCTTTTTTTTTTTTTGAATATATGCAACAAAATTATTTAAATATATCCCCCAAATGTAAAGAATTATTGGTTTCATTTTTTTTCCTTCTTTTCAAGTTATCTTTGATGTCTGTGGCCAGAACTCCAGTGCTGCTGCAGCCACGGCTTGAAGTACTTTTCCCAAGACTTGTGCCATTTCAAACATTCCCTTAATATTAAAACAAATGAAAATCAGGAGGTATCTAATTGTCCTGGTTTTGATTTTGTTAATAAAATGTGAAAGGTTAAAATGGAGCAAACTATTCCTTAAAGCAATAGCCATAGCAACACCAATGCTTCAAAGATAACTTGGAAATGAAAGGCTAAAAAGAAAAAAAAATGTTACAACAAAGCACAGTATTTAAAATAATTTGAGGACCTCAGTTTCCACTGAACTGAAAGGGAATTTCATTGTGACTTAACTCCTCATAGAATCAGGCCTAGGCTGAATAAAAGCACATGAGGATTCTGCAGTAAGGCCAGAAGAAGTATGAGTTGTGTTGCAATATGCGTTTTATAAAAGGATGATATTGGACAACCAGAGCTATGCCTATTTATAATGTAGACACCCAGCCAGGAGATTTAAATTCACTGAGGACCACCTGAATATTTATTTACCTCAAATCATGTTCCTTGTTCATCTTTTAGGGGCAAGAATGACTTGTTTCACTACTCTCTGTAGAACTACAATCCCCATCCTTTCCCATTTCCACTCCCAGTCACTAACAGTCTGTAGGACTGTTTGAATGCCTCTGTTACTACTCAGGGAAGCATCTGGTTCACTGAGGCAAGATTTCTTGAAAGGAAAACCTATTGCCATACATGAAAAGACCTTGCTGACTAAAACCAGGGAAGAATAGTTTCTCCTTTATGGGAATTAAAAGGAAAACTAGAGCACTGCCTATCCTTTCCCTGCCCAGGTTGTCACATCCTTTCCAACACTTGATAGAATGCAAATTAATCCTGCTCACAAGAACCAAAGTTAAACCTATAGAAAAGAACCGAAGGGTCCAGTTGTCTCTACAGTTGCAATTTGTGTTATAGTGAGTTCTGGTGGCCTTTCTCTATTTGAAACAACTTCAGAAAATAGGCACTCAGTTCTGCAAGGTGCTGGTAAGATATTAGAAATGTGAGGGAGGTTTGTATGAGCAAAATCTGAAGGCTTTGCCTTCAGCTTAGCTGTGCTCTTAGTTTGGAGTTCTTAGTTCAGTGAAATGGATGAAGATTAGTCAGATGAGGCCAGCTGAAGCCCCTGAAGTAGAGAACCAACTATACATTTAAACAGGATATCCATGTCCCTGGGTATGGCATATTTTAAGGTACCAGACACATTACTAGTAGCAAAGAACTTAAGGAAAATTTCCCCCCCACCCCACCCACAGACAGTTATGGAAAATTTTACAAGGACTAGCTTTTTGAGAATAAGAAATCAAATATTTACAGAAAAAAAATGTTCTGTTCTGGTGCTATAGTCACTGACAGTGTGCATGACTGCTTTATCATAAAGAGCAAAGCCTCCTTTAGGATATAGGCAGCCAATTTTTAAAAAGGGCAGTTAAGTGGCTAAGATAGTCCTGAAGCAGAGCAAGGTTTAGGTATTGTGTTCTTTTTAATCCCACAGCATGGCCCCTTGTAAGTGAAGTGGTAATTTCTTAGAGGCCAATCTGAGTTAACAAATTCTTTCAAACCCCTGTAGACAAATGTTATCTACAGTGTAATTTTGATTT
Organism: Formicarius rufipectus; assembly: GCA_013399695.1. Taxonomy (NCBI): domain Eukaryota; kingdom Metazoa; phylum Chordata; class Aves; order Passeriformes; family Formicariidae; genus Formicarius; species Formicarius rufipectus. The sequence continues at coordinate 427,560 of VXAU01001761.1, read as the reverse complement.
ATTGATACTTAGCTGTTCAAGCAGGGCTTTTTAAAGCACACCGTTGTAGGAGAGCTCTGTTTCTGATGCCATGTATCTTTAACTATTTACATGGCTTTTTGGTGGGGTCTGAGCATCCCTGTAATTACAGTCAAATACTTAGTATCATCTCTGAAAAGCCAGTGTGTTGGCAGCATCAGTCATTTTCTACCTGGAAAATTTTTCAGCTCTAATGAAGATAGAGGTTTAGAAAGACCAATGATTGTAGAAGAACAACTAAGTCTTTCCTGTTAAGCAAAGACCCTGACTCAAAGGCCATGGAAGGAATGATAATGCCAGAGTCCCAACAGAGGAACTGCATACTAGAGGAACAGGGAGCAGAGGTATTATCTACTTACTTCTTACCATGCAAGAAATACTGTAGAGTTTAGTGCAATACTGCTTTTATTAGTATTATTTTTAATTATTATTATTCCTGCATGTCAGGAACTTTAAAGCATAATTATAAATATCTAAATTCCACAAGAACAGGCAGAAAAATCCGTAGGAAGAAACCAGGTCAGTATATAATGTATGATCTTTTACTGGTATATCAATATCAATTGATTTAGTTGCTTACATTACTCACTGTTATTATAATTTTCTATTAAACTATCCACTCTTTCTGTTACATCTATTTGTGATCTGCACCAGCTTCAATGATTATTTATAGTTGCGATACATACAGTTACTATGGGAAGCAAATACATATTTCAAAGCAATTTGATCTGTTTGTTCCTTTTTTTCCCACTGGTGCAACTGTTAAACCAATACAGAGAGAAAACGAATTAATCTCATCTAAGCTTTTCCTTGCTTGGTTGTCAGTAAAACACCTGTTATGGTTTTTGGTTTGTTCAGGGTACTTAAAAGCCTCTGTTGCAACTCTATGAATTCTAAGGTGGTTGTCTTCTCCTACTTCTGTTTTCTCTTTAATACACAAGTATTTCTGGTAACAGAAAACACGCAGGATTTACAGGAACAGTTTTTCAAGAGATCCAGACAGACAGCATTGAAAACCAAATTCAGTCTATATGTGATGAAGTCAACAGGAATTTCTCCACAGTGTGCTAATGTTCTGTTTCATTGTCACTTGGGGAAAAGTATCTTTTTGGCAGAACAACACTCCACTTTGAAGTGGCAGATAGAAAGACAAATGCTGAAACTGTTCACAGGAGTTCCAATTAGTGCCAGTGTTGACGAGTTTCATTGCCTGTGCGAGGTTCAGCTGAATAACTACGGCCTTAAATGGCATGCCGGATTGCAGAGTAATTAAACATTTTGTTGCATACTGCAAATAGGTCCTTCTGTCTTCTCTTCACAATAAATGCACTGGGAACACAAAAAGAAATATGCAAGATTTTTCACTTATCCACTTACTGTGGGTACAGACCACTGACTTTATAGGTGAAAGACTGTACTCTACCATAAATTTCTGGAGTCATCAAACCTCTGTGAAGAAGCACACAGAATGACCAATTTAAACCCAAAAATTTACCTAACAAAACATCAGGCAAATACATCATAAGCACCATGCTGACTTTAGCATATTGGCAGCTGTTTGTGCAAATAGGTGATAAAGTGTTTGGGTTGGTTCTCTAGGGAGCACATGGCTTAAGTTTTGTGTTCTGTTTGATCTCACAGCACACTTCCTTGTAAATTATGTACTTGCACTTGCGGGAGACAGATTTAGAATATTTGCTAAATGTCACAGTCTGCATGGATTTCCTGCACTGTAGCTGAAAACTGAATAATTTGAAAGTTGGTGAAAATATTGGGTGGCCTTGATATTGCTAACAAACTTCTAATTATTTTGTGTTATTTGGTAATTTACAGGAATATCTTATGTAAGTAAACTAATTGATAAGTCTAACCCATTCAACTAAAGAAAAGAATTGAGGTCTTTTTCTAAAGCCAGGAAGGTCAGGCCAAATACTAATAAAAGTAAACCACTGTTCCTGGTTATCATGGACTGTGTCAAATATTGCTTGAGTCAGCTTGCTTTTCACTGAAAGCTTTGGGGTTTTTTTCCTGTCCATTAGTTTGATCCATGCATTTTATATCCATTTGCCTTGATAGACAGTTCTCTTCTGCCTCCTACATTTGACACAGGACCTCAGGAGACTACGAAAGAAAATGTGGTACTTGTCACTACTGAAACCTACATTTGTGAGCAGAATTGAGTTCCCTACTTGAAAAGCCATTTGATTTTATTTCCCTGCTCTAACGTTGACTTAAAGAACAATGTGCTCTGTTCATCTTGGAGAAGATAGACAAGACTGTCATCCCCACCCAATATCTGTATGTGCTCACAGATCATGCTGGTGTGTACACAGGTGGAGCCAATTCCTCCACCCTAGGCATACATATCTCATACTTAATCCACTGTCCTGTCTGGGCAAAGATATACTTCTGCCTTCCTCTGTCCCACCATAACTGTCTGTGGCAGGCACATAGGAAGACAAAATATGTGAAACAGATGGCTTATAAAACCTGTGGTCCCTGATGCCTGACTCCATCCAGCCATCCTGTTCGCCAGGTGAAGATCTAAAGGAGGGGCTGAAGGAATTTAGTGGAGAAGCCTTTGTTGAACAGACAGACACAATGGCATGCCCCTTGTGTTTAACCTGCAAATTATTTCAGACTCTGAACTAGGCTGCTGTTCGACCTGGTTGGACATAATAAGATAACATCCTCCCTGTCCTGCTTACATGGGAAGGAAGTTCAGGTATGGAGTCTGTAGGCAGCTGTGGTATGCTGTCATGGGACAAGGTCTACTAGCATAATGCTGAGAACACCAAACCTCAAAGCAAGAAGCTTGTAGACATGTAAGAGCTTGAAGTCTGCAAAATGCCAAGTGCCTTTGGTGGGAAGTTGAACTCATTGACTTATTTCAGTGGATGAAACTCCTTTCTACCTTCTTTCCTCAGAAATAATTTGGTATTTTGCTTTGTTGGATTAGGCCAATGACACTTGGTTACCTCAAAGAGTGTTATGTGGGTGTGCTTATGTTTGTAAACGCAGTGGGGCAAAATTTTTAATTAGTGACAAACTTGCCAAAAAAATTCTTGGAAACCAAAACTATGTGAAAAAAATTGACTGAAATTAAAAAAAAATATTTACCTGGGAATGTTTTGAAATGCCAAGAACTTTGCTTTGATATTTTCAATTCAAACTGCTACACTTCTGTGTCAGACATTATTTTTAAGTAAAGAAAATACAAACAAATTAAATCAAAGAATGAAAAATACAGGATTTAAATAATTTCTAAATACATAACAGAACAAAAATTATATGTTGAAGATCACTCACATTTTGAATTCCAGAAATCCTAATAGGGAAGGAGTTGTTTTTCCTCTCTCGCCAAAAAAACCCCTTCTGCTTTCATCATAACTGATTTTCTTCTCTTATATTTTGGCAGATATGCGAGCCATCAGATGGAAACATCCCATTATTTACTCACCCATGTACAAAGGGCACTTTAAAACAACCAGACTGTAACTGCCCAATTTCATTTATATATTCTTAATAACTTTTTTCAGGTAACATTATAAGATGAGAATTGCTATTATTCTCTATGAAAACAATTTCCTCTCCTAATAACCTTTATTAAATACTCAAATATCAAGAATAAAATGTACTAAATAATAGTAATCAAATGGTAAACTAAGGTATTTTCTATTGATTTCAATCCAAGTTTGCTTATTTTGTTAAAATTGTTTTATTAATATAAAATAGGGAAAAGTAAGAAGGAAGATGCTGCAAAAAGAGCAGACCTTTGAATACAGTTACAAATATTACTTCATTACTATGTCAGAGGCCTCTCCACACAGCTTTATATCCCACAGTAAGTCTATTCTTTGCTGTAAAGACTCACCTCTTTACCTAGTCCAACGGATTAGGTAGAAATGATTAAAGACAAATTTTTGGTCTGTGTGATTTGTTTATGAATATAGTTCACATTGCTAATCCTAACAGTGGTCCATGGAAGAGAATGAATGAAAGAGTCATGCAAAAGTCTTTGTGGCTCACATTTGCAACAGGAAAAATGCCATGTATCAGCACTGAATGTAAGCTGAAGATGGAGCAGGTAGGTGGTTACTGGGGCAGACTGAGAGCAGCTGCAGCACAGGGTGGAGAGATGGCTGACCTGGTCTGCTCTGTGTTAGAGGGATGCATTTGAAAAGCCAGAGGGATACTCCTGGGACTGTCAAATGGCAGTGTGCATATACCTTGAATAGCAGAATTTTCTACACTGACATGTGCGTATAGCTGGAAAGTGGTGATATATTTGTATCTGTTCATTAAACTCTAACATCAGTTAGTGTTCAGGATTTCCTTTGATAATACTGCAACCTGTAATGGAGAAGACACTTTCACTCATGCAGCTACACACATGCTCATTATTTTGTTGGTGTTGATCTTTTCAACTGTTACTGCATCATTTGAGATATTATTTCTTTATCTCTTCATAGAAAAAAACATTTCTTTTCCTGGAAATTTCTTCCACCTAGTGAAATAAGAGTAATTTATGTTTTATTAAGTTAAAGTATCAAAGTACCTCCTTCTTAGTACCACTCGACTTGTCATAAATTCTCTCTCATGTTGTGCTATTATTAAGTCATAAATTCAAAGCTGAGTTTGTGTTTTATACAGGAGAATCCTTCCCAAGCCTCATTCCTCCACCAGCTTCACTCTGCTAGGATAGTTATCTGCTATATTCCTCACTCTTGGTGGAAACAATCACCTTCAGCAGAATGAAGCTCCCTTCATCAATTGTATTACTGTTTGATGCTTAAGGCAGTCTCCTTTGAAGCAGAAAACAAAGGATTGAAACATGCTTCACTCTGGAGCGAAGTGATCCAAGTATTCTCACTTCCTGACTGCAGAAATTTTTCAGGAGCCTAATATGAAAGATTCTTTTTTCCTCCACTGTTTTTAAAAGATCTTCTAAAAACAAGTCCTGTACAGTTTTTTGGTTGGTGGTTTGGTGGGTTTTTTTTAATTGTTTGGGATTTGTTTTTGTCCTACCCCCACCCCTAAGAAGGAATTAATGTTCATATGTCTCTGTGGGATCTGGTTTGAAGATTTTAAAATAAAATCAGATGTCTTAAAAGATGCACTTTACCTGAAATACGATGGAAAATGCTGTCTGATGTTCTTTGGTCTGGTTTACACCAGAGGACAAAGCAATGAGTGATGTCACCGGTCTTCAAATTTAGGAATTAAATTATACAGGGGAAAAGTATACAATAACAAGATTGTAATACCTTTCTTGTTATACTCCTTTGAGCAATAAAATAATTTTTGGAACAAAATTATAGTGTGATCCAGGCACAGTTGGATAGATAAAGATTTTGCGCTGCAAATACGTTCCCTTTAAAAAAAAAAAAAAAAAAAAAAGAAACAACACCAGCACAAAAAAATTTCTTTATCTGAAGGATGAATGAGTCCCTTCAATACTCTGTAAATGTTACCCTGGCTGTGATCCAAGGGTTGTGATGTGGAAGGAATAAATTGCTTAATTTCTGCATTTGAAGCCTTTGTTAAAAAATGTTTTAATCTTTTCTTGACTCCACTATAGTTTAAAGTCTGGTTTAACATTCCAGCCGGGCCACAACAAAGACCATCATTGTTTGACATGCTTTTTCTACAGAGCCTGTCAGATGTGCTGCATTATCTAAACAATGTTGGCAGCAAGTACACAAGTAGCAAGTGTGAATCAAATCAAAGATGTCCTCAAATCCAGACTCCAAGCCTCACTGTTCCCAGACTCCAAGGGTGTAGCAAGAGTGTCTGGTTATCAATAAACATAACCATTGATAACCTAATAATTTACGATTCAAATCCAAACCTTGGTGGTTTCCTATTATTTAGGAATAACCTTCACTTTGTGTTTCCATCCCACATTAGAATCCCCAAATTAGGAACTATTCAACTTTGTTCTTTACCTCAAACATCCAAAAGGGGCTTGTTCACAGAAGAATATTGTCTGATCCTTGCTGGGACCCATGAACAAGTCCCAGTTCACAGAACAAATAGGGAAGCTACGATCTTGGCTGCTGATCCTCTTGCACTGCCCTCAACCTCACCTTCCAACCGACTTGGTCTTGCGTAGTGTCAGTAACCACCTGGCTAAAATCTGCCTACTCAGCTCTTTGTGTGAGTGTTTCCTCACCTATTTCCATCTAAATGAATTAAGTCAGCAAAAATCTCCTGGTTAAACTTTGAAATTGGTCTGAATCACAATGAGTAAAGTGCGTTTGGGACTGATTGTATGAATAGTTCAGCCTGAAGGTCTGAGGAACATAGCACAGAGAAGTCAACTACTACGTGAGGTCTTTCATGCTATGGGCATAGGCACCTTCTGTGTAAAAAAAAGTACCCACGAAAAACTGAAAACTTAATTAACTTATTTTACTGTTGTATCATTCCTACTTTCAATTTATGATACATTAAAAGTTATTTTTATTTTTCAAAATTACAAATTTGAAAGCATGTTTAATACAAGGTACAACACCCCTAAAATAAGTTTTAAAGAGAATTTGCTTCAGGGATAGTTTCACTGAAAAACAAAATCAAGTGGTAAAAACAGGATGAAATATATTCAGTGCAATCAACTAATACTGGTAAATATGAATTGTGATTCCATATGTTTGTCATGCAATAACAATTAGTTTGAGGTTCTGTGAGAGTATTAGAACTTTTGCAGTGGGAGGTGCCACCATATAATACATAGATTAAGGGGCCAGGATGTGGTAGATGCGAACTGAAGATTCTGGTCTCTGCAATATGGTTAAATTAGGCTCAGCTGTGTGGCCTTAGTAGGGATAAAACCTGCACTTGATTTCAGCAGACCACAGCAGGCCGAATTATGCCTCAACAGCCTCTGTGGAAGAAGGGGATCTTCTTCTTACCACCTCATTATTCCATGTTGTCAAATATTTTACTTTCTACACTCAGAAAAGAAAACCCTAATTAATTGACTACTATATAGTGTTTTGCTACTGTGACTAAATTTAGACGTAAGTATAAAAAGGTCTCATCATGTACTGCCTTTAAGTACTATTCTTCAAAACACAACTCTTACATTTTTGTTTTCTTAGACAAAGAAATATATTTTATATTGTGATTTAAATACAAAGTAATAAATCCAGCAGGACTGTATAACGTGATAGGTATTCACCAGAAATCAGAAATGTGCCAAATTCAGTTCTTCAGTGTCAGGTCTGCAGTCTTGTAAGGAGTCAAAAATAAATTACATACAGTTAATTATTAAACAATTTCATTAAATGTTATATAGATACATCTGGTTTTGCCATGTACTTTTAAAACAACACACAAAATTTATATTGCTTCATTTAAGTTTGAACAAATGAGAAAAGAAAATGTTTTCTCTCACTATTGTGGGAAATTTGAATTTCTGATCAACAACAAAAAAATAAATGGAATATAGATATTAAAGACAATTTATCTTTTTTAAGTGTTGAAGGACTGAACTTCAAAATTTTGTTTCTTGAAAAAAAAAGAAAATCTGGTTCAGGTAGATAGGATGAAAAGAAAATATTCTTAATAGTGGTAAGATGAAGTTTGTTCATTTAAGATGGATTTTTTAACTTTTATTTCCATTTTCCTTAAATTTTAGTTATATATTTTGTTGGAATAATTAAGTGTAGCAATACAGAATGAAAAAGATAATAATGAAAATGGAGAAACACACATGAGAATTTCCAATATAATAAAAAAGATGATAGTGTGCCAACAATTGTGTATGTATAATTCCATCTAATTTGTGAGCAGGGCAGCAAGGTTTGTAAGAATTATTGGTTTTAAATTAAAACATTATGGTAAAACTAGATTCATTTATGGTTGAACCTCCGGATATTTTTAATACTGTAATTATTGGTTGCAATCTTCTAAAATATTTTAATTCTTGTTTTCAGGGTCTCTGCCTTTCGCATGACTTCTAATTGACAAAATTTATAGGAAGGAGGTGTTTCCCTAGTAGAGCAAAGCCAACATGAATGAAGTGGGGCAAGAGGAAACTCAAATGAAAAACAAATTACCTGAAAATTAGAAAAGAGATTTATGAAAATATTTGTAAATGTTGTCAACCTAATTTGTTTTCTTCTGCTTGAGGAAAAACCATGGTTGACCATTGAATACAGAAGAAAAATAAATTTTATGTCCAAGTTCTTATCCTAACTTCATATCAATTCACAAAGAGAACAAAACTTGCAGCTTTGCTTTTCCCTGGCTTTGAAACTTTAAACAGGTTACCTTTCCAAGAATTTTCATGGAATTGCAATTGTAATTTCTCTGGTTTTCAAATGTGCTTTCCATCTCTGCTCCTTTACTAAAATTTTCCTTACGTTAGAAGCATTAAAAAACAAACAAAAAACCCAAAAACAAACAAACAAAAACAAACAAAAACACAAAAAACCCCAGAACCAATCAGAATCTTTATAGTCAGTGATTAACCACATACGCTTTTTATGGTGCATCTGGAAAAATGATACATGTCCTTTTACCTCAAAATCTGGGGCACTCTTCTGGGTCTAGAAACAACTTTTATCTATCATGAGCTATATGTGATCCAAGTAAGAGCACACACAGTATGCAAGGACTGCAAATGTCAATCTCACATCTTTGGTGCTTCATTCTCAAAGTGACAAAACTTTCACTTCAGGCTTCCTTCACTCACCAGAGAAGGATTAAGTAGATGAATCATGTAGCACGATCAGTGTTTTAGGAACACATTGCCAACTATGCTATCTACAGACACTGCTCATAAAGAGAAGGTTGTCAGTACTCTTCCAACCCTACTAATTCTGGAAGAAAGGTCATCAAATCTTGGACCACACAAATTCCTCTTCCTCCACATCCATACACCTGTATTAAGCAGGCATGTACCTAATACTCAATTTCTCCCTCTGTTTATCAGCCTGGGCAGAAGAGAAGAACAGCCTGCAAAACCTGTTTTTTTCCTAGGCAAAAGTCAGCAGGGTGGCTGATGATTAAGTACCTGGAGTATTCATGTGCAGCCACCATGAGTAGGACCCAGAACCTCCTGTTAATCACCTAGGTCTGCTATGTGTGATTGCAAATCAATATTCCAGCTTCAAATTATATTAATTAATTGTGATCAAAAGTTATTACATTTTTACATGACTGTAAAATACAGATAATACATCTGCCCTTTTAGATGGCATCTCTAACAGTTGCCATTGAGCGGTAATCCTTTATTGAAAAGTCTGGTTGGACTTTAATGGAACCTGTGTAAAATTTTAAACTTTAATTATTTTAATCTTGCTTCCATGGCAGATTAATGAGGAGAATTTAACATCCTTTCTCACTGATCTCTTATAATTTATTCCTGCAATATTTATTCTCATTCTGTTTTAAGACTGGCCAGAAATGATATTGGATTAACTCAATGAATATGGAAGAAATCAGGTAACAGCTTCGATTCTTTTGATGTTGTGCTAAATTGCCTAATCACTGGCAGTGACCAGATGATGCTTTGTTTTTAAAGTGCTGGCAATATGTCTTACACAACTGAGTCATTTTTTTGAGTCACAATCCACTTACATAGCAAATCTTCCTGGCAGAAGGTGGCACAGAACTACGCAGCCTCAGACGAATTTTCAGATAAGAGCTCCAATCTCCATCAGGCAAAAAACTTTCTTCTTCACAGGAACTGTATTTTTTTTCCCTGCAATTTGAGACTAAAATTTCCAGAATAGGTCATTAGAAGCCATAAGCAAGGCTGCAAGCACTTTAGAAGTGAAAAATGCAGCAAAAAATATCACAAAAGTAACTCCTAGGTAGTAATGGCTTGAAAAAATTTATCTTAGTTACAAGAGAGTTAAATAACTCACTGTAAAGCTAATCTTATGATTTTCATGGGAATTAACATATTTCACACTTTCCATGAGAGGCTTAGCACAGAAGAGAGGACACATTCAGAGCCTCCCTCTACAGGGAAGCATTTCAGAAAGGATGTGCAAAAGGCACACTTGTATTTTGAGGTGTCTCATGAAGGCAGCTTGTACCAGAAGTGAAGAACTCACATACCTGTTGTGGGAGCTCAATGTGCCCTCCTGGTCTCCTGGAACTTCTTGCACATGGGCCAGTTATGGTCTGGCACTGAACAGGCAGGCAATTCAGATTAATCTGAGACATCTCCAATAACATCACATTATCTGCATATATATGTACCTGCCAGTGCCCTACCCATCAGGCTTTCTGTGTGTGTGGCTGTATCCATGACTTTTGAACTTGTTGGTCAACCTCAGTCAGTGAGAAAAGGGCGTCAGAGATAAAAAGCCACAAGTTTAGTGAAAAGGTATTGCTGCCCAGAAGGAAAAGAACATCTTAGCATGCTCCATTTAGGAACAGGTTCCAGATAAGCTCAGTCCATGGGAGATAGATGGTGAAAATACCTGAAAGGCAAGAAATACATTTAAATAGGGCCTAAGCTTTCTTAGACACCAGAGAATCCAACCGTAAGGCACAAATCCATAAGAAAAAAGGTTTAATTTGTTCTGCTCACTGCACAGGGAGATCCTTGTTTGTACTAAGGGCAAGGATGACTTCCAGTGCAGTTTTACTTTTGGTCAATATTATTTATTTATACCACACTGCAAATGTGACTGGCATTTTACCTTTCCTTCAATGCTTCTGTCTTGAGGAACTTGGCCTACAGACCTAAATGCTATCCTCAAATTCACTTGCTCCAGGAATGGTTCAATGTTAACTTGATTCAGGAAACAACTATTTCCATTGAAATCAGTGAGAATATGTGCCTCTCCCTGCCATGACCTGATGAGAATTTGTGATGGGGATGGATGGGAGGAGATCTCTGATGCTCCAAACTCTGAGCTTTGCACAGGAGGCTCTGAAACAGTTAATTCAGAGAGATGACTATTTTCAACTCACAAACAACTTGTCTTATGAAATATTTGGATTTCTTGTTGCATGAAGCCCATTTTAAATCCATATTTTTAGGCTGTTAAACATACTACCTCTTATTTTACAGATGGAAAAAAAAATACATCCTGAAGAAAAAAACATATCCACTCCTACATTTATGGAATGAAAGCATCAAAGGAAGTGTGACAGCCAATCCATATTGATCATGAATGAGTTGACATATTGCTGCCTTTCTTCAGATGCTCAGTGTTCCTGATTCACTCTGGAAGCTGATGTTTGATGCTCAGCACCACTGTTGGCACAGGCTTTCTGCACAGTTTTTGTCAAAGTTAAATGGACTTATTGACTAGGGATTATGTATTTTCTAACTTAACTAATAAAAAGGCTTGGTCATTTTGCAGAAGATTTCAAACTAGAATAGCTGATGTAACAGTACTTCTGTAGAAGTACTGCAGCATATTAATGAGTGCTTTTATGGTAATTACTTCAATTGCTCCTTCTTTAAAGATGTATTTCCATCTCTACTTTGATAAAGGAAGCAAATTTTCTAGGTCTCTCAAACCTTCATCTTCACATTTTTCTGATGTTTGAAACTATTTCAGGGCACTTTTGTTTGGAGAGAGGTTATACAGTATTACTAAGTAGTCCAGCCATAACATTTAAACACCGGAATCCCTTGAATGGAGTCAAATATTTGAATATATTCTAAATATACTGCTAGTAGGCTCCAATTAAGGCATGTGACAAGCATAGTGAAGGTAGACCAGAATATTCCTAATGTGTCTTAAACTTACCAAGATAAGAGTCTCAGTGTTTGCTGCTTAGCTTAGCTAGTATAAAAAGCAAATGCCACTACATATTTAGACTTACAATATATAATAGTATGACCAAGCTAGGAGAAAAAATCTATGGGTTTACCACCTACCAAGCAAAAAGAGATGTAGAATCCTAGTAAAGATAGTTTTCACATTTAAACAAACTGAAAAGAGCCTGAATGGTAGTTTAGGGGTGACCTTGATTTACTAGAATTTACTTAAGTTACACCTGCAGTCTTCATTACATGTTAATAACTATAATCTTCATCAATGTAAGATAAAAATCTAGTTTAATGCCTAATGGAGGCAAGGACTCAGAACACCATAAAAAGGTTGCTTAAGTAACACAACTGTATCACTTTATACATAAGACTAAAATTTTTGGATGTGTTTTCAGCTTAGCACCATAAAGCAGCTTTTGCTTCTCATTCAGGTATTCAAGAAATTCTTATTAAATTAGGCACCTATACCTATGGACTAATTAATACTGATATTTCAGTTTTAGGAAATTACTCAGTTTCACTAAAGGGAGGTTATATCATCTGTGTTGTAAAGATGGGATGAGTGTATACAAATATACACTTAATGGCTGTAAATAACTGTAAGAAAAATCTCAAGAGAGATGAAAAAGTAACACATTTCTGTTCAGGAGTTTCCTGTTCTGAGCCAAGCACCACAGTAAGCTCTGAGTTCCACGACCTCTTCTCAGCTCTCCTTTTTTATTTTTTTTTCAGAGAGAAAAGGCAAGGCTGGTATCACATCTTTTGTAGGTACAGTGAACACTGTAGCAAAGCTGCTGTCTATTAAAGTCCAGCTCCTGGTCTCTTTTAACCATGGACTTCATCTCGCCGTCTAGATTCAGGTAGATACGTACCCCATAAAGCACTTCCTCCCAGCTGTTTGTGTTCACTGGAGTCTCTCAGCTTTCTTCAATGTCTGCAGAGGAAGTCTGAGCAACAGACTTTGACAAAAGCTTTCAAAGATCAAAGTCAGATGAAGCCCCAGAACCTGAGGAGCAGAGAGGAAGAAGGTCCACTGGCATAAATAACTTATAGAGGTGTTCTCTAGGAAGCGCAAGGAGTGTTTTCCAGTAAGAGGAGATGTAGTTTTTTCTTTTCATGCACTGAACCTGTAAATAATACAATGTTCAGAACATATAATGAAGAATTAACCTTTAGTATTTTTAAAATATTTATTTTTCTATTAATCCAAGAGTATTTCCTCAGTCATAGCAGGTCTTCTTGTTCTGATTTTGACCTTTAAAATGTTTTACTTAGCTTTTATATATATTTAAAGGCAATGAATTCTGTTACCAAAAAAAAAGCTTTTGAAATGCAAAACTGAAGCATTTCTGACTATTTCTGACCACCTCAAAAAGCTTTATCTGTCTTTATCTTTTTTTTTGGTTTTGTTCTTGTTTTGTTTTTAACAAAGTATTGTAAAGAATCAACATTTGTAAACATTTTGCCTTGAACAAAATAGCATTTTCCATTGGGGAATGGTTTTCATTATAACTTGAAAGACGTACAAGTCAATTGGGCACTGGGAGTAGAGGAGAAAAGTGCAAGTTTTACTGTGGCACTTTCTTGGGTCTTACTACAAACAATGCAAAGAATATTACATCAGAATTGAAAAAAGAGCAGGTATTGAAGGAAACTCATCTCCCTTTCCTTACAGGACACTGCCATGTGCTGCCACTTTGAGTAAAAAAGAAAAAAAAAAAAAAAAAAAAAAAAAGGGAAAAAAAAGAAAANAAGTAAAAAAAAAAAAAAAAAAAAAAAAAAAAGAGTGAAAAAAGAGCACAGAAAAGCAGGAAGGAAAAAAACCAACCCTTTTCAAATCAAACTGGAAATGAGTGACACAAGAAACCTCCTCAGAAACACGTATTTGGTGGCATCTGAGAGCTCTGGGAAGCTCAGTGAGTTACAAACAGATGATGCTTCAGTGCGAGCACTGCCTCAGACTCTAGCTCAGAAATCCAGCAGTGAAATGAGGGACTGGGGCCAGAGGGCTGGAAGGATCCAACCAAAGTGGAACAATAACTTGTCCAAGCATAGATCAGCACTAAAAATTAAGAAAGCTAAAGGTTTACATAATTAAAGGTGTGGCTGCTCTAGAAAAGTACATGAGCCCAGGGGGATTAAGACTGGCCTAGACCAAAAAGGGTTACTTGGTGATAAATAACTCTTAGAAATGGTAATTATGTTATGCCCTAATGTTATTTACTGCCTAATATTGTTCACTGTGACTCCTTTAATTAATCTACCTGACATTCTCACTAACTCTTTCCTTTTATCCTTTGCTGAGATTAAAGGTCCTTTTTATCTTAATGCTTTTATGTTCATTCTTGGATGAATCTGGTGTTAAATTAGATGCCCATGTGCATTTTGAGCACCCATGGCATTCACTTTTGGGGTTCCCATCTAGCTTATTGCCATTTCTAAAATTATTAAAAATTTTTGACATTGATGATCATTTTGAAAGTGGTTTACCCAAGACAGAAGAGAGGTTCCTAAAGTATAGCATGGCCAAGTTCATAAAACCCTTCAGAGCAATGGTTTATTCTTAGGCTCACAGAATTCCTGTGTACTCTTCTGAAATAAAGATTTCTCACTAGACTCTAAGTCACTCTGAGAAGCTATCTAGCTAAATTACCCAGTAATTTTCTTTTGCTAGTTTGCCTAAAAAGCTCACAAACACCCCACATTATTATTTCCCAGGTCTGTTTTTTCTCTGTCAGGATATCTTTGAACTGCTTTTAATTACTCTGACTGGTCAAGCTCTCTACTGAAAATGCTCCAGTTCCCTGAAGCAGATCTTCCTGATGACTTAGGCAAGAAATAAATATCATTATTTCACCTTGTGGTAAATTGCCCATGATCAGCTCTATACTGCAAAGCTTCATCTCATGGCCCTGTGTAATTATGGTGGCTGGTTCACCAGCAACATTTCATCCTCTAACACATACTCCAGGGTAGATTAAACAAATTACTTGTTTACAAACAGTTTAATGAGGAGTAGCTATGACACACACAACTGTTTCCTTTTCCCCAGCATATGCAAAGGAGCTCACTTCCTATTTTTTTTTATACAGATGACACCAGCGGACTCCTTTGTGGAGGTCTTTCCATGCACAACCTTGCAGCAACAGAAACCCACATCCCATGGGTTTGCGACTATTCATGACTCCTCAGGGAGGGTGGGACAATGGCTGGCTCTGCCCACCTCACCCAGGAGTGTCTCATCTGACTTCAGCCTCTTCCTGGCACATTAGGGACAAACTCCCTGTATGCTGCAACACGAGCTCCCGGGACTGTGTACAAGGGAGTGCTTTTCTGCAGCGCTTTTCTGCAGCGCCGCTCCAAGCTCAACACCCAGCTCTCAGTATGAACATCCAGGCTTTCCTCTGCTTTCCTCTCTCACAATCCCTCTTTCTGCAGTCCTGGAAAATGTGTTTGATTTCACCATCATCAAGAAAATAACTTTCTTTTTCTCACATCATTGAATTGCTATTTCCCTCCTCGTCATGTGTAATGGTATTTTATGCTTGTGTGATATTTTAACCATTTTAAACCATCTATAATAACAATTTCTCAGTGGTTTCTATACAAAATGTGACAGTGAACCAGACTGTTGCTCATTCTTTTACCTGGCTTGCCTACCAAAGTAGTCTTGTGCTTTGATTTCTAAGTTTTTTGGCTGGGATACCCTTTTGTTCTGAGTTAATATAACACTGGGTGCAAAGGGAGATCTTGCCCTGGGGTAGAATGGTTAGGCATATATTCTCTGGAAGTAGTACTAACAGTAATAATAATAGCAAAATTTCTTCAAGGATACCACACATAGGGAGTGAGATTGTGGTCAAAGGATAAGTGTTATTAAATTTCTAATGAAATAGTGAGATGCTGTGGTGGAAAAAATCATTTGAAGGCAATTTTTTTGTTCAATTTCTGTTTTATCAAACATAATGACAATTCAAATTCATTTAAATTTATGTTTTGTGATTACTTTTCCCATTCCTGTGAGAGTTTTCTACAGTAAGTCTTCAACTGAGTTGAATTCTGTAACTTACCTAAATGATAGTTTACTTTATGTATTATCAAATTGTTGAACTAAAACATGCAGATATACAGAATTTTGATGTAAAACTGCAGCTGTTTGAAAATGTGCAGAGAATGTCATCTTTAGAGATATTTTGTGATCATCATCTCGTTGGGCCCGTAGGTATCTTCTGTTTTCCATATTGCACATATTAGAAATATATAAAGCAAAATGAAATTCTGAAAAGACAGATAGCAAGCTACTTGCATGATATTAGAACTCTACATTACTACTGCCATAATAATAGTCAATACCCAAGGCTATGAGTAGTGATAATCACACTAAGCCTAGCATAGGTTCTCACTAAACTGATAATCTCTGCTCTGATACCTACTGATATTAAATACCAATAAAATGTGGGCCCTTGTTGGGAGATCCTAATCAAACATATGTTCTGCCATTCTGATCTATCTCTACTATTATTGTGTAATGATGATACTCCACAAGGAGCAGAGAGCAGTACACAGCCCGATTCATTTTCCATTGTCAGGTAATACACAAACTGTGCTGACTGTAGTATGAAATTTCTGTGCTTGAAAAGGGAAAGTACACTAGTCTTAAAAAAGAGAAAGAACAAATGGGAAAAATATATGCGGGCCAGGGTGAGAATTGTGGTCTTACATGCACAAGCTTAGGAAATACTGAGAGAGCAGTAGTTATATTTTATTGCTTATACTAACTGTCACTATGTAAGATGACTTCTGACATGGTAAAGGTGATGAACAGAAAAGGCAGTTGCATAGCAGAGTTGTATTCTGTTGATGTTTACTTATGCTTCCAGAAAACCAATAGAATAAAGCCCGATAAAAACTTGCATCACATTCAGAAATCAAAATGGTGATGTTAAAAACAAAAGATACTTTGAGCTGCTCTCTCTTGATTCCAGATTCATTTTCTCCTTCCTATCAGTCTCTTATGCTGCAGGCATTTGTGTCTTCAGGCTGCAGGTCAGAACAGCTACAGACATAGAAGGTGCATGATTAATGTGCAGTGAAGATCAGTTTTATTGAATGCTGCTAGTTGTTATCCATTTGCTAAAGAGCTGGCTTTCGTACATTCATAAGACGAAAAATGTGACAAGTACCTCTGTGCAAAAAAGTGAAACAAAGAAAAGTGCATTTGCTTTGCAGGATAACACAGATCTTACTAGGAGCTCTCAGAAACAGTAGCCCAAGCAGAAACTTTGTGTCAGTTCTGAAATTATATATTAAAATGTTAGCAGTCAGTGTTCTGGTAGGCTATACTAAGATGTTTTTCATTTTCTGTTTAGTTCCCTTGGAAAGAATAAATAGCTCTTACTCTTATTTTTAGCTTTTCAACACAGTGTTATTCTACATCACTTGGAGACTTTGTCCATCTTTGCAGTACTAATACCTATTTTTACTAAACAATGCATTTTAGATGTTAACATAGCTAGAACTTCTAAACACCTATAATCTCAAAAAGCTGAATCAAAAATTGGCCATGTTCATGGCTACAGCTCCTCCTGGGGCCATAGATGCTTGTCTTGGTTTCAGCACTTTGTACAGGAGAACAGACCAAAGATGCTAACCCAGGCAGAAAACTGCAGTTGCAACAAGCCCAGGCAGAAAGGATGAGGGGACACAACAAGACTCATCAACTCCTGAGTCTCTATGGACACCAGTTCAGCAAGCCTGGGCAGAGACGCAGAGATAGGGCAGCCTGTCTGTGTAGACCCATAGCGTCCAATGTTAGCCATGGAAAGCATCTGCATTTGGCATCCCTGTTTCAGATATGGCTGGTGGAGGAGAACAGGCTCTTGCAGGATGTAATTCACTGCTTTTGATGACCCAAATACCAAGCAGGCACTCCTGCAGCATCATTCATACCATTTGTTTTTCTCCTTGTTTTCTTTTTTTTCCTCTTTTGATACCATCACTTAGATTTAAATAATGTATAAGTCCATAGCAGGGCTTCCTAAGTTTTCTGGTTGCACCATTTTGAGGCAGACCCTGTGTTGTTGACTCAACAACCAGAGGTGTTTCATATTCTGAAGTTAGCAGCTGTGTAATGTTAAATTCAGTTCTATGACTATTTGCAATAAGCGTTGAGGTGCCAAACACCTGATCCAGGCAGCTGGACTTAGTCTTAAGTTCCCCACATGAACTAGGGAAGGAAACTGGGAGCATGGCTTCCCTGAAGTACTCACATTCTGCAAGATATTCTCTGTGGAAATTGTGTGCAAAGAAAGGGAAAATTCAGAATCAACTTTCTGTTGCCCAGTGCTATTCTTTTATTAAAAAATAAACTTCTATGGCTGGATAAGAAAGAAAGAAACACGGAGTTTAAAAAACCATGAAAGCTCAAACATTTTTTAAAATAACTATACTGAAGTTGTTGTTTGAACTCATATTCACATAGAGAATGTCCTTCATTGCAAATGAAAATACTTATCATCTATCCCCCTGCAAGAATTTTTCAGAGAAATTAGACTCTCTTTGTTGAAAGCTGAATCCTGGAAAATATTTGCTTTTAATACTGAAAATCCTATTTTGAAAAAAATAATCAATATTTGAAAACTGACTGTTTTTCTGTTTTCATTTATGGGAAATGTCAGCATAAATACGAAATTAATAACTTTTTTTTTTTCTTTTCTCCTTTCTCAACTTTCCCATGAAAAACAAATGGTATTTTCCTTCAACTACTGGCAACAGAAATGTCAATATAGAAAGCCTTCAGGCATCAGACTGGGTTTCTCTTCAAAAGCACAAGGTTAATGAGCATATTGAGAATTGTCAAGAACTTACAAGTCTGGAGGAACCTCAGATCCATCTGCTGGACTGTTTGCTTGATGATTCACAGAAGAGTGAAAGGCTGAATTACCAGCCCCTGCCTTTAAGAGGTTAGATAACACTTTCTAAGCCTCCAATGATCGATCCCCCCCCCAGAACCAGATTGTGCAGCTGACTTCCAAGACGTTAGAAATTTCCTGGAAGAAGTGTAAGTAATCTGAGTGTTAGAAGGCTTCATTTATCTACTGGGCAGAAATGTTTTTATTGGTAGCAAACAAAACAAAATATCAAAATTGACAGTCTTTGATAATGTGTCATCAAAACGTTTGTGTTGAAATATAATCCTAAGAAATACTCTCAGTTTAAGAGAGGCAGTAACTTCTTCACCACCACCCCTCTTTACCTACCCCTTTAAATAAACTATTATTTGCTTTTCAAAAAGCTAATATAAAAAAAATCAAAACAAAACAAACAAAAAAATCCCATTTGCAATACATATAATTCTACATGCTAATGGATAAAGATAACTGTACAGATAGGAAATGGTAAAAATAACTGATCTTCAGACTATCCTCTGAAGTAAGAAACTGTTGCTTTGCTTGTTTAGTAGAGAGGGAAATTATTTTCATAACTCCATTCACACTAATGAGAACAATATGTTCTCAGTGGCACCATGTTTGAACAACTGCAGAAGTATTAGTTGTAAATGCAGAAAAAGATACCATCCATTCTGCAAAAAAGTGTCACTGTCTGGTTCAGTGACACAACACAGTCAATGATAGAGCCTGAATCAAAACAGTATTCAGGAGGTTTTTTTGAACAAATAGTTGCATTACTGAATTTTAAACTTGTTTAAATAATATGGAACTGCTTTACATAAAAGCTAAAATTTTTACTTCAAAATATTTTTTTCTCATTTTGTAAAAATGGGTACAATGTTTTGTACACATAGAAATATGCTATTTCATACAGTTAGAACACAGTCATATTTGATTCACAGTTTGGTATTTCCCTTTTTTCTGAGCTGCATTTTTAAATAAAAACCTGTCTTTGCCTTAAATCAGAACGTAAAATTGCCATGCTAATCAATTAATAACATTTGTGATCATCAGGCAAATTGGTTTTGTAGCACTGATTTTTATCATATATCATTGTTCTGTGTGTGTACCTGATTATTATCAGCCTGCAGGACGTGTCTGCGCAGAGACCAGGGTAATAAGTATATCCTTGCAGACTGCAGCAACTGAATTGAAAGCTCTAGGCACTGCTGGAGCTTCACAGAATGGAAACCAGCTAAAATGTCATGCTAAGATTCCTTCATGTAATCTTAAATTCTCCAGGAACTTGGGAGACTGTCTTAGGTATGTTCACAAACAGATACAGTGAAAATCTCAGCAAACACTGATTTACTGGATTTATTGCATGACAGGAACATCAGGTGGTAAGTTAAATAACTCAAGGCACAGAAATTGAGTAAAAATCTTCCTGTGAGTCTGCTCATCACAGACATGTGAGCAGCTGGTTCCCACTGCAATTCCTATTTTCTTCTAAGCCTCCCCAGCTGGGATAAGTGAAAGCCTTATCACGGTCACTGACAATCTGACAGCCATCTGAGATAGGCTGTGAGTCAGTTCCCCGGGCAGCAGAAGCAATGGAAACTTCCCTGTGAAGTATTGGCAGTCAGCAGTGCCTTTCCTGCTTTGATTTCCCATTTCAGGGTACTGTACTTTCTCAGAGAGTCCTGCACCTCAGCATGGACGGTGAGGGAAGGTTACACTGATGTCTCTCATGCACTTAATAAAGGTTAACACACAAAGTCTGAGTCTGTGATCTTCCTCAGGGCACAGCGGCTTTTCACATGAAAGGCAAAGGGATCCTCCTAAAAGATATGGGATCAAACAGTTCAAGACTCACACTGTCTCTGTACAGGCTGGTTGTGGCATTCCCATAAGCCACACCATCAGCAGTGCTTGAATATAAAGGAGATGGTCACAGGTTTGGGCACATTAAGGACCTGATGCACAAGTGCTCAGCGTCTTCTCATAGGGGCTGGATTTGTGAGCTCTGTCAGCTTGCAGTGAGACACCTCATGCAGGCCAGCAGGGAGGGTGGCACACACTGCACTGGAAAGGTACTGAATTTTGGGTACTGGTTTCTTCCAAAAGGAAAATGCTTATCACATGCAAGAATGGATTGAAAAACGCTTTTCTGGTAGATGAAATAATTCCAAGTGTGGGCAGAGCAGTGGTTTGCTGTGGAGAAAAGAAAGATATCTTTCTATAATCACTTATATATTAATTCCTAAACAACTGCAGTGCAGGAGGGGGATAGGGGAGGTGGTAGAAAGGAACTAAAACACAGCAAAGAGAAGGTTCCCAGTAAGTGCAACAGTTTCTGTATGACAGTCAGGCTGAGATATCTACTTATTTTACAGGTTGAAGAGATGTATAGGTGAGATGTTAAAAATTCCAAAGACTGATCTAGCAGACCCACTGTATAAAGATCCTCAGTGACGAGCCTGGCAGGTAATTGATGGAGATTTGCTAAGGCACGTGCTCAGCTGTCACTTAATGCCTCTGTAATCACAGCTCAGACGAACCTCACCTCCAAACCTTGCTTTATTTTTTCAGAATCTAACAGGGTTCCTACAAACATAAGAGGTGTAAAGATACCAGGGTAGAAGTTGGCAAGAAATGGACCCTCTTTTCATTCATGTTACTTGCATAAATCTACGGGAGTTCAAGAAATACAAGATTGGGACCAAAAATGATTTTTTTAAATTATATCAAGTGGAACATTCTGTGCAGCTGAAGTAAATATCTTCTGTAAATAAATAGATGGCAGACTTCTATAGCATGAAAGATATATGCACCTATGTATGCATGTGAACGTGTGTGTGTGCTTGCATGCACAGGGGAATGTTTAATTGGTTTATATTAGAGCATATTTAAGCAGGAAACATGAGCAACGGGTGTTACAACTAATAAACTAATGACTTTAGATCTGTGGACTTTGAACAAAATGTTATGTTTCTTGAACAGATGTAACGATACAGAATTTTCTCAAAAACCTTGAGTTAAGTATTAGAATTTTTTTTTCCCTTGGCAATATCAGTCTAATTTATGTCTCTATAACAAAAAAGTTAGAAGTCTTTTCATCAAGCAGGTTGTTTCTGGTTGAGATTTCATGTTAATAAGTTAGAATTCTAAGTTTGATTTACTTGATCGATAATATGAAAAGAGTAACAGTGAAAAAGAAATACATTTTTAATATACTGCTTTGCAGTCTCTATAGTAAACTGGCATAGGAACCATGTAATTTATTTTTTAGATTTCATTAGGATTGTGTTAAGATGTATGAAAGATTATTATCCATATAAGTAAAATAAAAAAGATTTGTCTATTGTGATGATTATAGTATTTTTAAAAATCCTTAGAGGTTAGAGTTTCCTCTCAGGTTAAGAAAAGCTGGTTCAACTTAGCCTCAAACTAAGGTAGATGCAAAAATTCATAGCATCTGAATAGTAAAACAGTATTCTAGTATTTAAATTAGCCTTTAATATATGACATGAATCATTTTTGTCCTCATGCTTTTGCACATTGGGCTGCACTGCCAGAAATGCAATGTTCTAGGTGACATTGTTTAAGGGTCTAATCTCATATTGCTGCTTCAATAAGCTTCCAAAGGCTGTAGAAAATGAGATGGGGTACACTGAACAAACTAATGTACAAAGAACTTATTACAAATAAAACATTCCTCAGCTTTTTAGATAACTCTTCCAGAAGATAATTTTGAGTTACATTTCTATCACAGCAGCAGTATACCAAAAACTATGTTTAATGAAAAGTAGAAGAAGACAACAAATTGTATCTAAATCCAAGTTAGTGTGTTCTTACAAAACAATAAGTTTGAGCCATGGCTATTTGTAATGTGATAAAGTATAATGTAAATGTAATGGCTTTCAAGACATAAGATATTAAATACCCTACAAACCTGGTAAATCTATTTCAAAAGTCAGTCTTCTAGATCTTGCTACACTTTCAGAAATTGTAAGTTTAATTTCCAGCACCCCTGGTTGAGATTCAGAGCTACAGCAAAAACAATTACTTTCTTTAAAGTTTTACATAGCAGTCAGGAGAGTCACTACTCCATGAGATTGCCAGTATATACAGAGACAGATACATGTAAGGGAAAGTCCCATGGAGGGAGGTATGAAGGGCTGTTTCACTGCTGCTAACCTTCTGTACCTCAGTCTGTAACCAGCCCAGCTGCCATCACAGGGCTGTGACGGCTTTGCCCGAAGTCATTCCCCAGCCATTGGCTGGACTGAGACTGAACTGAAAGAGGATAAAAAGATACCATGTAGTGAAAAAAAAAAAAAAAGCGAGGGGGTGAAAATGGAATTAACTACACACATATTATCATGTTGAGCAAAATGCAGACTTCTGCAGGATATAATAAAGCAGTCACAGCATACCTGTCTCACCTGCTTTGCTTTCACTGAGTTATATCCCAACCCTCATGGACTAAGTTTCCTCAACATCAGCAACTAAATATTTTTTCTGCGCATTCAGATGAAACTTGTATGAATTTTTAAGATTTTGGGCCTAACATATTCATGGAGAAAATTCGTGAACTATTATTAAAATAATGAAAGAAACAATGACCATCCCATGAAAAGCCAGAAAGATTTCACAAATCTGGCAAAAGTATGTCCTTTGGTATTCAGAATCTCTCATGCAGATATTGGGTTTCAGTGAGTCAAGTGGGGGCAACTCCTCCTCTCCCATGATACCTGCTCCACTGCCTCCTTCAAAACAAAGCAGAATCAGTGCCAAGCATCACACTGGCATACTCCTGTAGTTGCTACTGTACAGTCTAATCATGCCTTTACACTTCCTATCCCTTTCCTGGAATTTGTAACACAGGATGCTTGACCATATCTCACTATGATGCTTTGGCCCTGGACCCTTTCTTAGAAAATACTGTGTCTCTGGAATGATGTTTCCAAAGTACAAAGAAAAGATCTCCTAGAGAGGTTATATATTTCTGTCCTGTGATATTATCAAATAGTAGAGTTGTAAAGTTACGGTTTAAAACTGGATGTTGTGTAAAAAGTCAGTTTAAATTACTGTGCTTGGCTAGTGACAACAAAGCCTCGGAGTGTAAATGTGGCTTCAGAACAAGATACTTAAGTTTTGCCTGTTGAATCTGATCTACAGGCAGATTATTTGGGTGAGTGTGCCTAGCTACGAGACACCACTACTTTCACATACCATTCTTTATCCACAGATGAGTAAGAATGTCCAAGAATATCAAGACTGATATCACATGCCTTTTTTTAACAAAATTTTATATAACCATGATGTTGTAAATCAAGATTGTCAAGAAACAAGAAAAAAAATCCCTGTGAGACTATTTCTTCTAGCACGGAAACAGCATTTTTATTGTAAAATAAAACCAATGCCAATTTTATTCCAAAGCTCCTGTGCCTATTTCGCTACAGCATTCTGCCTGAGATCCTCCCCAATCTTTTTTCCCTTAAAGAAGCTCATCTTCACAAAAATCCAGCATTTATACATTGTTAATGCCTACATTGGCTGTGATAGCTAAGGAAAAGTAATGACCAGTTATTCTGCAAAGGCCCACATTCTGTTTTTCTGCTATATTATGTATGGGGTACACAATCATTTTGAAAAACTTAGAAAAACAGGAATATTACCTTACATGACATGAAGATTCATCCTGGTATATTGTTATTTCTGAATTTGTGTCTCTTGAAGTAAGAAGACATACACCTCCCTAAGAGCAAAACAAAATACACCATATTTTTTATATCTGCCATTGTTGTTGGTTGGACTTCGTGAACGAAGATCTTGGGATAAGCCTGCGCAATGGATTTTTTAGGTGAGGCACAGTGTGCGCGGAACCGGCCCCACCCCCTTTACTCCTGTCATGGGTTTCTATAGCTCAATTTTAGTAGAAAAGTAGAAGTACTTTAGTAGAAGCTGCTAGAAGTTTCTCCTGTCTTGTTGAGCTAATTAAAATTATAGTTACGCCTCTGCAATACATATGCAAGAATTGGAGTGTTTGTGTAGTTGAAAATTCCAGCTTTGAGATAACAACGCAGACAGAGAGAGACCAAGGTCAGAAGAAGAGCAGGAGGAGGCGAAGGAAGAACCATGCTGGAGCAGGGGGAGAGGGGGAAGGACTGAAAGCTATTCCCGCCCCCCCCCGCCCAAGCCCGTGGAGATCTCCTGGGGTTTGGAGACCCCCTGAAGGAGATCCCTTGCACTCCTGGAGAAGTAGGTGAATGCCTGAAGCAGACCCCTTGCA
>VXAU01001761.1:379970-402493 GCA_013399695.1 Formicarius rufipectus | reverse complement strand
TGGTGGAGTACGTTGTCCCAACTGCAGCCCACGGAAACCCCATGGAGTGACCCACAGGACAAGACCAATGTCAGCAGCACGACCACCACCTGCGAAACTCTCATTCCCTGCTCTCTCGAACTGTTGGAGGGAGGGAGGAGTGGGAGAAGTGTTCTTAAGACTCATTTATTTCTTACCTTTTAGTTTTAGTTCTTATCTTGTTAGTAATAAATGTAAGTATTTAGCTACTCTGAGATTGTTTTGCCATTATCTCTCAGCTGTTTTATTTTTTCTTTCTTTCCTTTTTCCCCTTTCCCTCTGGGAAGGGGTCGGGGGTGGGGGAAGCCTGGAGGTTTTGGGTGGATACTGGGTGAAAACCACGACAACTCCTGAGGTTCATTTTACCACAGCCGAGCACGCTCGGACGGTGACAGCGAGTTCCTCGGGATTCGAACCGGCGTCCTCAGAGGAGGAACCGGCTCCAGAGGCAGGGGGCTACGCCACTCCGCCAACGCCCGCCGCCCATTTCAGATTAACATTAAAGAAAAAAATACATCAAACAAAAAAGCAGAAAAGCAATAATGTCAGGTTGCTGAGCAATCCTGGGAGACCACATGGGTCAGAGCATCAGGGGAAGACCTCGCCTTTTCCTCTCTGCCACCGAACGACACAAACGTGGCACTGCAGCCACACCTGCAACATGAGTTGGGGCAATATCTGCCATCACTAGTAAATAGTTAAGAATGCAATTAATTGAAACAGTGAGACAAAAATTTGAATTCAATTCTTTGCACCTGGTTCCTAAATTTAAGATAGTATTTTCATAGACCAATATCATAATTTTCACATACCTTAAGTGAACACAAAGGCATAGAGCAAACTTGAAAATCACATTTCTGCCTGAATATTTTGAAAGAATTATAGTTTTAAGTAAAAGCTAAGTCTTCAGTTTAGAAACACCTATTCCTTTTTTTTTTTTTTTAATAAACTATTGAAATCAACTCTTGAAGCATTTTCTAATTTGCTAAAAAATACTATTTCTGACTTCAACTGGAAAAATGAAAACAAGATTAGAACATATTTTGATATTGAGTACCTGTTATGAAATTGAAGCTATTACATTGCCAGCTGACCATGACTAGAATAAATATTTTTTTAAGTTTTCCAAGTCCAAAAAGATGGAGAGTTTTTAGAAGTGCTTAACTCAATCTCAGTTGCAGAACTGCGAATTATTGCTAATTGTTGCAAATATATTTTCAAACAAAGTTTACATAGGAAAGTAGGCAGTGAGACCAATTGATTTAACAGGGGAAAAACAAGTAAGTTTTCGGACACAAATATATTTTTTGAATATAGAGAATTTACATCCATTACTTACAACTGCTGGGTGGCCATTAAAGAATGTTTATTTACTTAAAGATGTCATTTTGTTCTATATAACACCCCCCATATGAAGGTAGGTATGTTTTCTGAGACATAGAAAACCATTAATAAAAAAACCAGGACTAACCTGCAAAGGAAATACCCTAATTTCACTATAGGAAGCATTTTGCAACAGATCTTCATTTCCTAGCCTTCCTGGGAATTGGGGATAGCACAGTAGAGTGTACTTTGTGTTACATTTACAACTCAGTAAAAATCAAAAGTATAGTGGAAGTCTTCCACTAAAAGAAGTCTGCACTAGACAAAAAAAATAAAGGAAAGCATTAAAGTTTGTTCTACACAAACAAAATAACTCTGTGTCCTGTCCCTCTACCTAGAAACATTAATAACTGAAACAAGTGCCCAGTTGACTTTGAGATGGCTCCTGGACTGAAGTGAAAATTCATTTGCCAAGCACTCAGTGGATTAAGGCAGAACTGATGTATTTTACTTTACCTTTAATTCCTAAAATTGACTTGTTGCAAATAGCCTGGCAGAGGATGTATAATTTTGTTGTCAGTGTTAGGCAGAGTTTTGCTGGAACTAGATGTCTTTTAGTCAGTGCGTTTTTCTGGGGGAAAGTACATTTATGCATCTCCTCATGGAGAAACTTCATGACTCTGAATACTTAAAATTTCCTCTGCCAGAAGAAAGCTTTTCCAGATAAACATGAAATGCTGAACAACAAAATTCTGCAGAGTCACTTTTTGAAACAGCTTTTCTTTTGGAGGGTAACATGGTTAATCATCTTTTGGCAGTGCTCTGCAGTCATTTCACCTTGTGTAATCTTATGCCATAGTTTCTGGAACTCCAGTTATTGTTTAAGGGCTAATAAACCACTTTGTGTCTTTCTGTCACCTTCTTTCCCCTGTCAATTGGTACAGAAAGCTACTAAACTGCTGAAGAGGAAAGAGTTTCCATGAAAGTTCTATAGTTGTTTGTTTGTTTTTTCTGGAGGAGCAGTAATATGTATTTTGAATCTGAAATAAAGATCTTTACAGTCACCAGCTTTGCTTCTCTGTGGGTTGCACTGAAGATCTACTGGTGAGCTTGATTCAAGAGGTTCTTTGGGTATAACTGATTTTTCACTTAACACTCACACAAATTAAATGCTCCAGGTATTTGTATCAACCTCAAAATCCTTTTCAGAGCCAACCCCAGTCTTATGGCCTATCAGCCATGTTAATAATACTTTTTAAGACTGAACAACACTTACCATAATCTTCATATCCCTCCTGTGTGCCAGTCTCACTATTGCATCATGAAAAAAATCCCAGTCTGTTTCAGGTGGGGCTGCAGCAGTACTTGCATGGATGGTATCCCTAATCCAGACAAAACTTCTAGCCAGTGTAGGACAGTAGATAAAAATTGTTTCTAAATGGACAATGTTAAAATATTCTATTCTATTATGTTATATTCTGTTCTATGGAATATTTCTTGAAATCTGAAATAAAATCCGAAAAATCTTGCTGTTGTGTAAAAGAAAACCCTTAGAAAATTTAAAAACTTAAAATATGGCATTTATGTCCTTTTAAGAGAGATAGACACTCCTAGTTTGAAAATCTGGATGAGTAAGCCAAGTCCTATTTCTCTGCTCAATGTAATAAGTACACACCTAACGATAAGACCTTGGAATTAGGTAGGACAGTTCTTAATAAAATACTCAATGACTCTGATGCAAAATGCTGCAACAGACACAATTTAGAGCTGTGCAACCAAGGTAATACAAGTATGATTAAGCATTGGGCTCCCTTTTCTCCCTATGGTATTCAGAACAGCTCAGACCTAAATACAAAGGAACGGAGACTTTTTTCTTTTTTCTCCATAGCATACATTTTTACCTTCTAAGGACATAAAATAATATGTATGAACTCTTGTTAGCTATTTGGATTAGTAACAGGGTATCTGTATGTTTGCCGGATGAGTGTATAGCTTTACACAATTTTCTTCCCCACTTCTAGGCCACCAGCATGAAACTGGTCATTGCTGTTAGGCAATTTGAATTATGTCAGAGCTATGACTGAAAGGTCTGTGCAAATCTCTGTCATAGTAATAACAATCCAGGTTTTGCCTGTGCTGGTGGAGTTGCCTTACTCCTCTCTCAGGTGCCATGTGCCATCTGAGGTCTCCTATATCAGCTCAGTGTCATATGCAGACATTTGTGCTGCTACTACCTGCAAAAATATTTTTGTTTGATATGAGACCACCAGTTGCAGTGGAGTGCCTTATGTAGGTAGGTGAGAAGGCAGAGGAGAATCACCTACAAACTGTCTCAGTCCATTGTCAAACCTACAGCAGAAAACAAATTGCCAAAGCACAAGCTAGCTTGGCCTTTTATGGCAATGCCATATTTCTTTTCATTCTTTCTACATTGAAAAGGACAGTTTGGCCTGAGTCATAACATAAATGCAGCACAGCAAGACAAACTTGACTGATGAGCGTAAGAATACAGCAGTGGTTCGTTTAATCAAAAGCTTTTACAAGCAACTAATGTAAATTAAAATGCTGAAAGGAAAAATCAAAGTTACCCAGGCTGCTTGAACCTGCTTTAAAAGCATACCAACACCCAAATCCACACCCATTTTTTACTTCTTTAGTTCCTCCTGGAACTATAGTATATAGTTTTTTATAATTAAATAAAAGCCACAAACCAGAACTTTCGAACAGGATTGTACTTTACATTAACAAAATGCTCCCTCATGAGTGAGTCAGTCTGTGATGCCCATTAATGGCTAACAGCTCCGTTAAAAAGAGTGAGCAAAATAGCCTTAGAATGTTTTATTGTTTAACGTGAAAGCACTCAGAACAATGGATGGACATTTTTTTTCTATGAATCAAAATAATCACATTTAATTAATTAAATGCACACAGCATCTGACTCTGTAGCTGTTCTGTGCGTGGAAGTCAACTGGGTTTAATAAGATGCAACACAATAGAGTCAATTAGTGTATTTGCCTCTGACCTACAAAATGAGGGCAGTTGGTTTGCTTACATGAAAGCTAACTCCTGAATCAGTATCTGTGGTCTCCAGTGACAGCTACTCCAAACAGGTTTTTTTCATTAGAAGTGGCTACCAACTATGGCTTTAAAGGCCAGACCAGAAACAGGGCAGAAAAAAAGCCTCTTGAATTCAGAAGTATCGTGGGATCATTTTTTATATTTGAAAAACAAGATAAAGTGTCAAAAAAACCCAGATACCTGAAAACAGAAACCATAGTTCTGAAATATCTATCTTTTGTCTATGTCATGTTCCTTCTACATTCAGTCAGGAATTTTCAAGAAATTCAAGTGTCTATGCTGAGTAGAAATATGAGCAGAACAGTCAAGAGTATGAAGACAGACAACTGTCTGAGGGAAAACAAAATATTTTGAGAACTTATTTATTCATCTAGTCAATATGATTGCCTCCCTACTGAAAAGAAATTAGAGCATTATAATACCAATATTCTAGCCAACATGCAGTATACTTACTGAAAAGTCTATTAGTAGTGTGTTAGTCTATTGGATATACCTGTCAGCAGTAAAGGGGCAGGGATTGATTTTCAGTGTCACGTTTAAAAAGAAAATAATCAGGTCATCCAAAGACAAGATTACATTGGCAACACTCTCTCATTCCATCCCAAATTAGTCCAAGCTTTAGCTCCTATTTTATCTTGAATGAGATGGTGATTTACTCAGGAGAAGGAGTAGGTGACTAGTAAATACCTTTTAGGTATCGGCTGCCATTTGGAGTTAAGGCATGGCAACCAAATCATTACAGGGGAGAGAAGTGCACTCTGGAAGCCCAGGTTTTGCAAATGACCTCCCTTCTTTAATAATAAAATGGTGACTAAAAAGGCAAAAATACAGTCTATCCTGGCAGCAGTTTAGGCATTGAGAAGGCTCAGCTGAACAGGAAAGATCACACCAGATTATAAGACATTACTCCTCCAAGTAATTTGCATAAGAAAGCAAGTTTGTACCATACCCTGGACCTGCTAAAAGGAAGACAAATCATGACAAGGTGTTAGAGAAGAATTAAGTACTGAGTTGTCTTTCAGGAACAAAGCAGTCATGAATTATTGATTCCATGGGAGTGTGTGTGCGTAGGTACAAGTGGCAAACAGGGAAAGTAACTGGCCCAGCTCATTTTCCATCCTCATCCTGCAAAATCACAGTTTTATCAAATGTCACCATAACAAGACTCAGCAAATAGATCACACAGCAGTGAGCAGAAGGCTGTTGGTTCACCCTGCTTTGCAAGCATCAGTTTGTCTCATTTTAGTTTTATTTTTCTCATTAAAAACAAAAAGATTAGTAAAGAAAGCACAAAGCTCTTGTAAATTGGTCATGTGTTGAGCTTGGCCAGACAACCTTGAGAGGACCCAAGCTAGATAATTCTTTAGTTCTCTCACTTAAAAAAATTAGTCAATACTTATATATTGACAATACAAATATTAGTGTATTATGTCAATTATTTTTAAAGGAATAGTATTAAAATATACATAGTATTCGATTTGGTCATCTGTTCACAAGGTGTGTTATACGTTTCCAAGTATCTACTACAAGACTTCTAAGTTGACATTGTTTTCCTTCCTCAAAAGTAGTATTCACAGTATGTCTCTGCATTGGATACCCAAGTGTTTTGATTTACATACTTTTCTGTTTACAAATGCTAAATGGTCATAATTATCATTGAACCTTTGAAGGTCCCATACCCCATTTGTAGGTTAACCTTCCTTTGTCTGCAACACTTCATTTTAGGAGGAGTTTTGAACATAAGACGTTTCAGGGCTGAAAGTGAGATTAACCTTTTGCAGCATAAAAAATTTTATTGACTTAAGGAAAAAATGAAAGTTGAGAATTTAAATTCTTTCATTATAGAATTCTACTTTTATACAGAGACATCAGTCCTGGTTTGGGATTTTATTTTGGATTGGCATGATTCAATAAAGAAGACAGAGGAGATAACAATGTCTGATTAACATTTTAAAAAATGAAAGCAGTTTGGAAAACATAAATCTTTGCAAAGTCTAAGGGAAAGATCTGAGTCTGCTGAAGGCAGCTAAAGTGAACAAAGATAGAGGATTATTATCCTTAGCATAGATTTTTAAAAATTATCAAGGATATTACAATTTTTTATATATGATAAACATATCACATTTCCTCCTTTGTACCTTTGACTGAATTTCATCCCTGGAGACATTAATGAAGTGTGTGGGTCATTTTCTGGAGATCTGTTGTTGGACCTGGTTTGATCATGAGGTTAAACTGCACACTCCCTTCCATAATCCATGGTCCCGTAGTTCTAACGGAGAACTTCCATTCTACTGAGAGAGGCTTTGTTTATCTTCATATATTTTATGGTCATCTCACTCACTTGCTAACTCTTTATTTCTCAATACCACTGTAACTTGACTGTGGCCCAGGAACCAGTATCTATCGCTACACTAAATTTTATCGAGCTCAATAAACCTAATGGTCTTGGCTGAGATTTTTATTCTTCAATATTCTTCAACTCTTCAGTTCGTCTTACTACACTATGTGTTGCTGATAGCACGAAATCACCATTTGAGCACATAGGTCTTGTGGGTGGCTCAAAATTATAGTGCAACATCAGCTACTGAACAGTTTCTAAGTAAGTGTCCAGCGTGCATGTGCTAAATGTGGGTTGGACAATGGTATGCTGCTAGGGTTTGCACTCAGTTATCTCGAAATTGAAGTGGTATGTCAACATCACTAAATAGGCACTTCGTGGAGACAGATAGAGAAAACTTTTTAGCCTGAGATAGAAGCATAATTGTTACATTTTGATAACATAGGTAATTTTCTTCTCTGCTTGTAGAGCATAGGCATCTAGCCTGATCATCAAGTAATTTTTTTTTTCCTGCTTGCATACTTTATCTACCATAAACTCTCTTGAGGAAGCTTTAACAATTTGTGAGTCTCCTGAATTTGTCACCATTTTTTTATTTCAAAAGGCCTGCTTTTTAAAAGTGTAAATGTTTTGTTTTCCTATGTCCAAAACCAACCTTTCTAATTCTCATTTTTGACATTTCATTAAGAAATAATCTACTTCTTTAACTAAGGGGAATAAAACAAAGGAATGAAAAATAAACATTTTGTTTGAATGTAAGCAAATTATTTTTCATTTCAGTAAAAGAATAAAAAAAACTCAGGTCTGTGTAAGATAACTTTTTCTAGCTCAGCAGTTAACTGCAAAGGCATTTATTCACACAACTCTGAAGTATTCTGGTTTTATGGACACTTTGGCTTACAGAAGACTCATATTGTTCTGAGGTAACATTATGAGGAAACCAAAAATCAGTGGTACAGGTAAGATCTGCAAACTAGATGCCCTGTTTGAGTGCTCCTTGGTACACATGGAAAAATGAGATTGTTTTGAATAGGAGTTTTTATCCAGCTTGTTTATGTCTGCTTTGAACGATCCCAGAGAAAGCACATTTTTGGCACACACAAGCACCAAAGTGCTACTAGTTCACGACCCTATTCAATCATTACTGAAAAGCATCACTCCAAACACCTGGTAAAAAATAACTTAGCCTCATGTCCTGAAGTTAATTTAACTATTAAGGTATCAAAGAATTTGGCACTGAGTTAATAAATCATTGTAGTAAGCATTGTTATGAAATAGGGTGCAGAAAGAAGCAAGTAACCCCATGCAAATCAATCTGTCAAGGGCTGAAAATTAATTACTGTAAAATGGAGTATGTTCTAACTTTTTCTCAGCTGTTTGCCTGTTGAGCCATAAAAATACAGACCTTTAGTGTGCATTGCAGACCACATAGTGTCAATATGCCCAACTTCAGGGCCAAGTATTTATAACAGAGCAAAAGCAGCACTAAAAGATATGCTTGTGGGATGCACACGCAAATTGAAAAACTGATGAAGTTCCTCAATACTATTGTAAGAAAGGTGTGTTAGATATATTTAAGATAAAAGATAGTTCTACCCGTGTTAGAATTATTTGGCATTGCTGGAGCAATGCATGAAATACTTTCATCATAGCCTTTCTAATGAAAGGCATAACATTAGCAAACTCTGAATACAAATGTGGAAAGCTGGGTTAATCATCAAATTAAACATAGGGGAGATTCAAACCACACACTCTGCACATGTGTTCATAATGGATGATGGCCCTATTTCCCCATACAGGGCAAGCATAAACCTTGTGCAAGGACTCACTTCATTATATAGACTTAATATTAATACTTTAAGGAGCTATCATCAAGGGTCATTGACCTCCTGTCTGTTCTGACTGCAAAGGCATTCTCCTGTTGAATTATGCATAACTATATTTATGTTCTAATTTAAATATCATTTAATATTTAGTTTGTCACTGTACATTTGCATAGTTAACTACATGGTCATCTGCTGTTTACCAGGTTTCAGGGCCACAGTACAGAGCTTGGATTCACTTTCCTATGAACTACCCACCTCTACTTTTAGGAGATTACTTTTCTACACCTGGAAAAAAATTAGATCATCAAGGGAAGGGAAGGGAAGGGAAGGGAAGGGAAGGGAGTAATGTTCTATCCACCAAGGACCCAAAGGCACTCTTTTCCTTTGGATGCACAAACTAAAGATATTCATTTAGCTCTCTTAGGTTATTTAAAACTTCAGTCATTTGTATATTTATTAGATGCAGGAAATATATTGTGAAGATTTATATTTCATGCACAGAATTTTTTTAGGTGAGATGTTGAATCAACCACCTGAGTCAGAAAGAACAGAGAAAATCACAAAACATTTATAGTCAACAGTGTCTCTTGTTCTTGTAGAAGTCTGTGGAGAAGAAAGAGAAGTCTGGAGGCCTCCTCTTCGTAGTACATCCTTCCTATATACAATTCAGAAATGTTCCCTCTATAAAATAAAATGTCTATGCCTGGAAAATAATGTCTCCACTGCTCAGTGGAGAGATGGTTTAAGGCGGGTTGAGCACCCAGACAGGCAGGCTGGCAGCCCACAGCATGCTGTTCGAGTGTAGGTGCGGCTCCAATATCAGCCCTGGCCAATAACTGTGAACCTCAGGAAATCACGACCTGTAGCAGGACTGGCCAAACCCATGACCTCTTCCTCCATCCTCAGCGAGCAGGGAGCTGTGTCTGTGCTGAGAGAGCCCTGCGAGTGGGCTGTGGCCACTTTGTGCAATGTGAGTAATGGGCAAGTCCTGTCATGAGAGCAAATTTGCTCTCTCCTGTCTTCCCAAGTTACCCCAGAGGAGTGAAAAAGCGCCAGACCATTAATCTACTTACCCTTGCACCAGCCTGCAGAACTGGCTGGGTGCACCAGTGGGATAGTGTAGCCTACGTGCCCAAACCTGTGTGCTGGAGATCTGCATGAGGGATTGTGCCTCAGGGGTCTCAGTCCTTCCTCAGCTCCTCCACAGCTTGTCTGGCTCCACACTACTCCTCAAAGGCCCTGGGCTCATCTGCCCACAGCAGTCATATGAGGCCAGACAAAACCTTTAGGATTCTTCAGGCCAAGATCAGCGACCTCCAATCCACCATGGTCACTCCAGCCAGGAACCAAGGAAACTTGGAATGGGGATGAGATGTGGGATGCAATACAAGGCAATGCATTTAGATTAAGCCTCAGCATTCCTCCTGCAAAACACTTGGCCAGGTTGAAGCTACCTGAATACGTGAAAACAGATCAGTGTATTCTTAATATCATCAACTTTAGAACTATAGCAGGGATAGCACAAATTAAGTGTGCATTTTTGAAAAGATGTGAACTCTAATTTAAAATTACTGACAGAAGAAAATAATTCATCTAGCTGAAAATGTCTCCAAAAAAGTACTATCTTTTGATTGTAACAAATAAATTCTCTGTTTATGTTACAAGATGAACAATACAACAGTGTAGTTCCCCTAATGGACTTTCCTACTTTCAAAATTAATTACTCCAGCAAGACTGTGAAAAGTAAAATGCAAGATGTTTTTCCTTTTTTCGTCATAGTTGAAAAAAAATTATTATATTTGTAAGGAGTTTTTAATTAAAAAATTAAAACCCGTTTATCTTTGGACTTTAATTAGATATTATACGAGTAGAATGAGGTTTTTTATGTCACTTCTAGAAACAAAATAGGGTTATCAAACTATGGCTGTGTAACAACTTTCCTACAATACCTTATGAATATGGTTTTCTAAAGCGGATGCTGATACTTTTCATCTCATCTGCCAAGCTGCAGATCCTAAGGCCAGGAACAATTCTGGTTTCTCTATTTGGTTTTTTTGTTACTGTCTTTTTAAAAGCTTCTCAAGTTCAGGTATATGTCCATGGAGGTGTCTTTACAATTCAAGAGAAGTCTATGGAGGTAGGCAGGCTGTATCTAAACAAGCCGTAGTGTATAGGACCTCAAAGGGCTATGAAGGCTCATGTTCCCAAAACAACATCTTAGCAGGCTGGTAGTCAGATCCACTTTTCATCTGAGTTCCCCAGTTGGGACATTAACCTGTGCAGGAATCAGCTTTGATAAATTCTGCACAGAGATCAGTATATTGTGTAAGACACACGTGAGTTGAGCAAATGAAGTCACCTAGGATTTTTTTTTTACTGTTGTTGCTGGTATTTTTAAGACCAGGAGTGGAAAAATGTCTATCAGAAAAGGCTGATGAGTAAACCCACTACAGGAAAAGCCACTATGGCAGTAGAAAGCAAAAGACAAAATAAGCCCATTAGGAAAGCCAGGGAGAAGACAATAAAAAAATCCTGTGGTTAGTTGTGTTAATAACTGTATCAATAACAGTCACACAGGACAGATTTCAGCCCAGGATAAATCTTTTTTCAGCATCAAACACTACAAAACACAGATATTTTCAGTATGCATTTCAACATAAACTGTTATTAAACCTGATATGATGGCTTGGAAACTTCTGTAGTGCTGAGCAAATATCATTTAGCTGTCATTTTGTGGGAAGAAATGTACCATTTGCTCAGGAAAAGGTAAAGATAAACTCATGGGAAATTATAACTGAAAGGGGAGAGAAACATGTTTTCTGTTTCTAACCCACACAGAGGACATTTCAGCAATGTCATGTATTGAGTCCCCTAAATATAATGACCAACAACATTAAATGCATGGGATCAATAATACTTTAAAAAAAAAAATCAGGATAGGGAAACAATAGCAATGCAGAATTTCAAATGTAAGCTGCTTACCTGATTGTCTGCTCCAGACTTTTCACCAAGACAACAAAACCAGTATGCTTTCCCTTGATAAAAGTCCCCTTTTCAGTCTAGAACATCCCAGTTCCTGCTTTGGTTTTGATTTAGCCCTGTACTTGAGCGCAGCTGACTGTTTCTACCAGTGTCATTGTCTATTTATCTTGCTTTTCAAGCACTTGCAGACTATAAAATCTAGCAAAGAATTTGCTAAGATTACACTGAGCAGTGATTATCTACATACTGAAAATATTCAGATCTCATTGTCAAGCTGACTTGAGTCCTGTTGATATTCATGGGAATAACTTCTGGGAACTAATTATGAAGCCATACACACTGTGACCAAACTGTGGAAATGGTTTGACATAGCCCAATGAGAGATTCAGGTCAGTCTTGTTTACCCACCTTCCACACTCCTGAACTGCACCTTCCAGCTGCCTATGCAAATCATCTCAGCCAGTTAACAGGCCCTCTGTAAATCATTTCAGCTCATTACACTGATCACAACCTAATCTTGTTGTGACATCCCACCCTTAAGGGTAAGGGAGTACCCNGGGAAGGAGGGAAGGAAGGAGGGAAGGAAGGAAGGAAGGGGATTTTATTGTGCTTATGTCTAAGAACTAGAACAGGGAGGTTTGCCCCAGAAAAGTGCTTCCCTACCTCTACATGGCCCCCTTCTCCATCCACCACTTATTCTTTTCCACATTGTGTTATTGCCAGCAGTCCCTGGTTGGCTCCACAACCATCCGACCGCTGGTTTTTTGAAACATACACATTAGCCCCTTATGGGTTTCTACACTTGTAGAAAACTAATCCACATTCAAAAAAAAAAAAAATGAAAAAAGTCAGCTGTTTATGAATTTGCTTGGTGAACAGAACTGGCATATGAAGATTGTTAGGAACAAAGCAAAGGAAGTGACAGTAGACTGGGAGAGGAAAAAGGGTTGGTTGGAAGAGAAGGGAAGAGTAAATGGGTTCTCTGCTTCTCAGCAGTGGATTGTTATGGATGTTCACCTCCAATACAAAATATTATCCTGAGCTTATAAATGGTGCTAAGATTTTTGCAGGCTTCTGGCCTAAGACCCACTTTTACTCTGTGCTAAAACAACTCAAATCAATCAAAACACCAACTTAATAAAAAGAAAAAAAAAGCTAAAAGGGTGTGCAAGCAGACTTATTGCATAGTATTATTAAGTTAATGGGATTTAAATAATTAATTCTGGGATATCCAGAACATAATTTATAAATGACAAGTTGTAACTTCTTTGGAAAAAGTACTAAGCAGCATCAAAATGCAAGTCAGTGTAAATCTCTCCATCTCCCCACTCCAACATTGTGCTTAAATGACACTATGCTAACAGATGCAAAGTTATCTCTTTTAATTGATCTGCATTACTGTCAGTACATGATGAGGTTGTATGACTTTGCCAAAACCATAGCAGTAAGAAGTAGGTGATGGCAAAATCCTAAATGCTGTGCCTACCTCACCACAAGAAGCAGAATGGACTGATGTGGTGGATCCTGCCCTGTGCCTACTGCATTCACCCCCAAGAACCTCAGCAGTCAGTTACAGGAACCACTAGAAAAGCAAAAACATTCTCTTTTGCTTCTATATTATCCACAGACCTGCAGGCTTTTGTTGTGTTCAAGCCATAAATGCAGGTTTTATTTGACATTTCATTTCTCCTTTCTGTTCCAGCCCGAGCAGGTCATGGTGCAGGTAAAACTGTAGCTCTGTAGTGGAGCACTGGAGAAGCAGATTCCTCCAGCATGTAACCATGCGGGAAGGAGAGGACTGCCTGCCAATTAAATATGCAACAAGAACTAGGTGTATGCCTATTAATGATACTCAATACTCCTGGTGACCACTTGCATTTTCCTACCTGTTGCTATTCAGACACTGTTAGCTGCTGAGTGGTGAAGGGCTGGCAAGAGAGAGGCATAGTGTTATCTGATGAAGCAATTGCGTCAGTGCCTCTCAGTGTGGGGGACCGCTGCGTCAGCTGTTGTCTGCTGGGCAGCAGATTTGCACCGATCCTTCCACCACAGATTGTCAGCAATAGGTGAAGAACAGAGAACACAAAGAACCTGAACACCTCCTTGGACTGTCAAAATAACATGAGACACCACAGAACATGAATCAGCCAACTCTGACTTTTCCCTCAGTGGATCTACTGCCAAACACCTGGCCAAAAAGTAAAGACATTTGTTTATGGAAAGAAATTTCAAATCAGACCAAATCTCCCTCAAATTACAAGAGTTCTTAATAATCTGATTTTAAAGATTACTATCAAAGCACTAAAGCAATCATCCTTAGAACTCTAACTTTATTTTCTTCATTTTATTTTCCTCCTTTTATGTGCTTGCCTATCATCAAAAAAACCTAATGACTCATCCTGGTTGGTTAGATCTCACCTAGAGTGCCTGGCTCATGGACTTTCCCTCAGTTGCACAGAGACCAACCTGTGCTTTGGCAGCACATCTCCAAGCACTTGCTTAATTTTATCTCAATGACTTGACCTCCAGAGCTAAAAGATTGCACTCTTAGGCCATATAATAAAATAAGCCTGCCCACTGCAAGACCAGTGTAACCTCTTAAAAATTAAGTGGATGTTATACTGCCTCCAAATTTTGACATAGGGGTACTTCTGTGGGCAGGTGAGAACTTTTAAAACCTCATTTTGTGTCTCCAGAATCACAGAATCTGCTGAGTTGGAAGGGACCCACAAGGGTCATTGAGTCAAACCCTGCACAGGACCATCTCCAAGACTCACACCAAGTGACCACTTGCCTGGGGAGCCTCTTCCAGTGCCCAACCACCCTCTGAGTGAACATCTTTTTTCTAATATCCAACCTAAACCTCCCCAGGCACAGCTTCAGGCCATTCCCTCAGGTCCTGCCACTGACACTGAGAAGAGGTCAATGTATGTTGTTGAAATAGAGGATGCAACTACAGAAGCCAGAGAAGCTCTAGGTATTGGTCTATGCAGTATCTCTGATGCAAACACAACAGTAGCTATAAAGACAATTGTAGGTATGAGGTGAAATTGATAAGGCCTGGATGGTGGCATGGTCTCATCAGGGGGACAAATTGTCCTGAATTGCAAGTAAGTTTAGCATTATGTATAAGGAATGCATTTAATTAAAAGCATTGTTTCTTTTGATCCTTTCAGACTTACTTTTGACTCAGTAAGTAGAGACCAACATACATCCCTCTGCTGATTGCTTTGTCTTTCTCTGATTCTACTTCAAAATTCCTAGTTTCTGCTCCTCCACCCTCTTTTTTCTTTCCGTATTTCCTGACATTCAAACTTGAAGTCACACCCAAATCAAAAATAATTGTATTTTGAATAAAATATAGTCCCATGATCTCACTCTGAATGTGACCAGATGAGTCTGACAGTTCCATTGCCACTGGTGCTTACAAAGAGTCCCCGTTTCCCAGTGACTTGACGGAATTACTGAATAGCAGTGAACTCACTCACTCAAAGGAGACTATTTGACAAAGTCTAAATCTTTGGCAAATGTCTCACCGTGCTTTACAAAATATTTCTGAAATTACAGGAGGTCTCCAGACTGTTGGATCATTTGAATGTATTTGGAAACATCTGTATTTAAGAAGCTCTCATCACCTCCATCAGTATCTGTTCTACAAGCCACTGGTTAATACATAATCAAAGTCTGGAAAATTTCTTATCCCTTCTTCAAGTAAAGCCACTACAGAATCCATAGTACATCAGATATTAATATTTGAGCAGATTACTTGGCAAACTAAATTAATACAGTGCCAAATACATATTAATAAGACATCACATAATATCCTAACTGGTGTTCATCATTTAAATTATTTCATAATCAATGTCTATATTTAATGTTGAAATTTAAAAATAAGGAACATATCAATCCTCTTTTCACTCATGATTTACAACTCAGAAAGAGCTGAGGAAGAAATATGTTTCTTTCTTGTGTGTATGCTGTACAATTTGTTTCATTATTTGTTGCTAATAACGTTGCAATGTCCAGAGTAGTTTAGAGATTTTTTATGTACTTCAGGTTTCGTGGAGGAGTTCATTGTCTATTAAGAAACTCTTTTACATACAGTTTAAGGTGCAAATTCCTCCATAAAAATCTTACCACAGAATACAGTAAGTTTAAAGACAGGATTTTTAATGCAGTTTTTGTTAAAAAGAATTATAAATTCTGCAGGATTAATTGCCTTCAAAACATCATGCATTCTTGTGAGTCAGAGATTCTTGCCAATTTTGGAACCAAAGTAAGCCCAAAAATATGAAGATATTTCAGATTATAGTGATGATGTCTGATCACTCACCTTTTTCTCAGACAATTAAGTTTTTATATGGAAAAAAAAATAGATTTTACTTGCTATTTAAAAGGCATGGGTCAGATACATTATCCTGTCTGCATGCTCATTGGCAAAGAAATCAATTGTCACCTGAAAATCTTTCCTGAAGGCTAAAGGACAGGCTTATACCTGTGCCAGGAGCATCTTTGTTTAAGTTAAAGCAACTCCCATGCTCCCCTGGTGAACATTTAGAAAGGCAAGTTCTCACCAAGGGGCGTTTATCATCTTTCATCTAGGCTGAAATTTCTGCTGAAGCCAGAGATGATTATTATCCTCATTTCATAATACAAAGGTTGAATAATCTGTCTTTAAGATTTAAGCTATTTTTACTCTATTTGACAAAGGTAGTTTTTTTTTCTAGTATTATTTTAGTCTGCCTGTCCCTAAATAAGATTTTTTTTTTTTTTTAGAATGCTGTTTTCTCTCTACTATACTTTGAATCTTGCTCAGCTTATGCAATACGTCCTACAGGTGGAGACGTGAATTTACGTCTTTGTTTACACCCCTTTTGCCTTAATAGCATTTTAAGTAACACTAATGCAGAAGAAGAAATTAAGGATAATATTATTCAAGAGGGATCCTTTTAACACTTTTCTCTTATACAGCTTGACTCAGATACAGCAAAGCACTTCAGGGATTGTGTTCTGATCTCAAACCACTGCTCACTTTGCTTTATCATTTTTATTGCAATGTCTCCTGCATTGCACACATATAAATGAAAACACAGTTAGATCCAATTTATTTCCTCTTATATTGAAAACACCTCCTGGATTGAGTGGGACCACAGGTCATCACAGTTTACTATCAGCAATTAGTATGTGTGCTGAGCTTTTCTTTTATGATCAGATTAATTTCTAAATGTGTTGTATTCCCATTACTCATATCATTTGATAAATAACCTCTCCTATTCTGGTAACATTAATTTTCTAGATTCATCTGGTGTATTTAATAAATTATATTAGACCAGTATTTGAAACAAATGTGTTTTATTTTTGAATTGATGCCTGATTCTGTGCCAGTATTCAAGGGACTGGTATGTAGTGAAACCCTACTCTCTGCTCTAAAATATACACCTTAGTGAGATGACACCAGCAGAAAGACTCACACCACCAAAAGACTTTGGTATCTATGTCTACCCAACACAAATACAGTCACTTTTAATTCTCTCTACAGTTATTTGGCCTATGAGACATTGCAAGGCTAAGGGTATTTTAGTGTAATACTGAAACACCTGCACTGACCTAGAAATGTACAAGTCCTAGGTAGTTATGCACAAAAATCTGACAGAGATCAACATAGTATTTCACCTGTAAGGTCTGCAGCCAAGATACTCCCAAAGAATACATACTATTTAGATTTGACAAAAAATAATGCCTGGGGTCAAGTATTAAGTTATAGAGTAGGCAAGTAGGCAATAATTCTTTTTAAGATGTGAAAGATGTGAGTTCAGTGACTTCACATGCCTAGGAATATTTCAAATTGTATTTCCTCCCTTCTTAGTGAATATGTAAATGACCAAGACATAAAATGGTCTGTGATGAGACATTCTAAGCCCTCTTCTGAACAGAGTCTTTAAACTTGCACTGAATAATTAAATATTCAATGCCACAGAGTGGAAGAGTATGTGATTATGACTCTATTAGACCAGTGTGTGCTTGGGAAACTCATTTGACAAGGCAGAGATCTGTATTTCAGTCTTTGTTTTGACTTATATGCAAGTGTTCTAAATTAAGATTTAGTTGAATCTAAGCCATTGCATTAGTGGCTAATGCTCATGCATCTATCTTCATGAATAGGATGTAGTTGGTGCACAGACTCTTGTCTGTAAATATTTGGTCATTACAGGAAAGACGAAAGGAAAGAAAGGGAAGAAAGGAAAGAAAGGAAAGAAAGGAAGGAAGAAATTAAGAAAGGAAGAAAGAAATACTTACTTCACTCCAGGACAGAGTTGCTGGCAGAGCTGCACTAACTCAGAACCACTGTTAATTTAGTGCAGATGCATCACAGCACTGATATACCCACATGAATTTTGTGCTCAGGTCACACTGTTGTGCTCTCTGTCAGGTGTGTCTGTACAGCGAGTCCCACTCTGCTTCAAGGGCCACCACATGTGGGGTGAGCACAGAGGTTTTGGCACTCACTGGTCAGACTTACTTCTAGGTGTCTGCTTTTCCAAAAGTTGCTTTTAAGAAAAAAAAAAAAAAAATCAGAGGTCTGGCTTTTGTTGAATGACTCAATCCATAAAGCTGCAAGTGTTTCTGCAGTTCTTCATAATTCTCATCCACAGTTTTTGGCTGTCTCAAGACCTCAGTATATTTTTGGGGTCTGATTTTCAGACCTTCACAGTTTGCACAAATCCTACCCACAGCCAATATAAACCTGAAAATCAAACCAGCTTGTTAGGAAAAGCTGAAGATAACTGAACTTATACATAACGTTTTGGTTGTTGCCCTTCATATTAAACCCTTCATAGAAAACTTTTAATATTAGAAAGGAAAAAGGTCATATCATCAAATCTTATCACTCAAGCTTAGCATAAGTAAGAAATTATATCTAACATATATTGCATAATTTTTAAATTAATATTTTATTTCACTAGAATTGGTTAAAACAGTAGAGTATTTAGTTGCATTCAACTAATAAAAATGCTTTACTCTAAGTAGATTTTTTACAATGTTACCAAATAATTACATTGTCTTTATTTGTTGTTTAGATGCCCTTGCTCAGTTACTCTCACATCTATAGTTCAATTACTATTATTTTCTGTTGTTGGGGACCTAATCTGAATAGTGTGCTTACTTGTCTGTTGGCCTTTGATGGCTTCTTAAAGATACTGTGGATAGCTGATGAGCCTGTTGATGTCTTGCAGAGTGAACATAAAGGAAGTATATAACCAGTTACCATGGAACCCATGTAAGAGATGAATTTGACTGCTTCTCTCAAATCATTCTCCTCTGGTACTTCCTGAGGAGTAACTTTCTGAAAATATAACTTGACACTTTCTTATATACTCCAGATACATCCTTTTCATGGATACCTTATCCTTGAAAATTGGATGTAATGAGGTCCTATTATATTTGTCTAACCACTAAGGAATTATATTTCGCTATATTTTTCAGGGGGAAAATAAGAAGAAATACATGTTGCAATGAAATAACAAACACTGGGGAGAATCCAAATAACCCAGTTTCAGACATATACAAGGTTGTTGTCCTTAAATAAGGACATTAGTTTCACTAAACTTCTTGATTGTCACTACAGTAAACTAAAATGGTCTGCAATACCCACAAAGTGAAACCATCTCTCTATTGACCACACAAAGACTGGGAAAATTAGATTCAAAATCTGGATGCATATATTTTTAGTTAATAGCTGTCAATGGAGTCTATAAAGATAAAAACATTCATCTGAGAATAGATTGAAGCAGTTTTACCAGCCTTGGTGGAAGCAATTTGTTCCAACTGTAAACAGTGAATTGAAGCTGTGGCATAAGCAGAGAAAGATAATTTTGCAAATTTTTTGACATGTTCAGCCTCCTTTCAAAATATAATTTACAAAATATCTGCATTCTTACAAAAAAAAAGGTGTATAAATCCTGCGTATTCAAGGTACCTGGACAGATTTTTTCAATTATTCTCAATACTCTGGGCAACGAACCCTTAGTAAGTCTGGCACAAGGCAAAGCACACAAATAGCTTAATGTAACTAGGACAAACCAAAATGTTCAGGTGTTTGTGTG
Organism: Formicarius rufipectus; assembly: GCA_013399695.1. Lineage (NCBI taxonomy): Eukaryota > Metazoa > Chordata > Aves > Passeriformes > Formicariidae > Formicarius > Formicarius rufipectus. The sequence continues at coordinate 382,823 of VXAU01001761.1, read as the reverse complement.
TATTTGTGTGTGCGTATATATGGCTACAAGATCTTTCAAAACTCAAAATATGCTGACCTGTCACAGTTTTTGAAAAGTCACAATGGATGGCTGGATGTCATTTGTTATGTCATATCCAGACTCAAAGCTTCTTTTTCAAAAGTATTGTCTTCTTTCAGAATGTCAGGGTCCCGCCTGGTTATAAAAGTTCGCTTTCTGTTCAAGGAATGTCTCCTCGTCTGAATCATGCTGAGTCTCTTGGAGAACAAACCAGTATACTGCACATTATCATCTAAACTTTTTGCTCTGCTCTTTCTTTTCCTTCTTCTTTTCTTTCCCACAAAGTACATTTTATGTTTTTTTATGAAGGCAGCAGCATACACCAGGAATATTCAACTAAAATTGCTAGTACTCTCACTTTGTTATTTTCCTAGCAAGTAAGTATCATGTTCCTAACAGGCAATAATTCTGTTCGTCTGTGGCACTTCATAGATGATTTGTGAAGCTGCTGTTTCAGAAGAGTTTTTAAAAGAAATTTTGAAACCTTCAGACAAAAAAAAGGATTACCTTTGCTCTCTAGATACTCTCCCAATAGAGAAGTAATGACAGACCCAAATTCTTCTATGAGATTTCCCAGTCTTATAGTTTAGTAAACAGTGTATCTTCCTGTTACTTGTTCCTCAAAGGGAAAGTGGTGTCCTTCATCGTAGCAACACCTTTTTACTGTGTTCTTTTTAATTCAAAATTACTCTATAGTTCATTTGCTTCACATCAATATTCTATAGCCAATTGATCATTTTCCTCCTGAATTCTGTTGAATGCTTGAAGGTAAGTAATCAATTCTGCATCTCATACAGTATAGCAACTCCATACCAAATCAGCATGGACTTGAACTATATCCAGCGATGGAGACGAGGTCAAAGAGTCACACACTCTGAGTGTGGCAATATAAGGTTGTCAAAATCAGTGCTACTATTAGGACTTACCCTGCCAGGAAGTAAAATATGTCTTTAAGACATTTTGATAGCTATAATGAATGCATACATATAAAAGATCTAAAGGTGACTTACACCTTAGGTGATTTGCAAGAGGTGGAAAATCAAGTCACTGGATGTGTAGGAAACTCAATACAATCTGTTTCAAGAGTCCAAAGCAGCTAAACTAATTAATAGATCGATCACATGTTCTCTTTGATGTTTGTCATCTGTTTTGAGAGATATTAAACCAGATTGCTCTTTTCACTCTGTAATTTCTGCATAAAATTGGCCAGGTAAAGAACTCACCAGGTCCCTACACCAGCCTGAATAGCAGCAAGGCTTTGGCCTTAGTTATTTAATTAAAATTTACATTTCCCATACCAATGCATGTTCTTCAGACTGCAAACTAGAGAGTTCCAAAATCTGGGTGGGCCACTGCGCTTGCTAGAACATCCCCATTGTGTTTGAGACTGGATTTCATTTAAGTTCTGTTTCTTCTGTCTTGCAAAGGATAATACATGTGGACATCTTATGTGAGATGAAAAAAAGAGCATCCTATGAATTGGCTGTGACAAAACTGTTCAAGAACAGAGACAGGCTAATCCTATTCAGGAATGCTTTCCTCACTTCTAGGACAATCTCAAGCTCTGCCCATAAGTAAAGGAAATTTTGGTTCTATGCCACCTTTGTGATACCCCATAGTCAGATCTGCAAGGATATACTGAAGGTGCCTTCATCTCATTTGGTTAAATCTGCATCCCATAAGCTCTTCTCCATACCACTGGTGCTTCCTTCCTTGAAAACCATTCAGCAAAGCTCAGCTCAGTGGTGTCTTCACCTTCCACCAGCCTAGTCAACAGGCTCCAGAAGTCTCTACTTTTAACCTGTGTGGTAAGACAACCCTTAATAGGTCCTTGTCTGTATCTCTATACTTCCTCAAACATAAGGACCTTTGGATGTTCCTGTTATAGTATGGTCCGGTCTGACAGTAGAAACTCCAGGTCGACATTTGCACAGTTGCAGCATGGACACAGATAAAACATTTTGCAGAAGATGAAGGGCTGTGAACACATACATCATTTCAGATTCACATCAAAGACTGCTTTCAGCTCTGAGATGACAACCAGCTGAAAGCAGACAGACTTCCAAGCTTACTAAGCAAGCAGAATAATATACAATGACTGCCAATATGAGTTCACAATGTGCTGTCTGCTACAGACATGGGTGGTAGCTTGACTATGGTGACTTACTAAATATCCTAGACTGAAAGCAGAGCTTGGGTTGGGCAGTCTGAAGCAACCACTTAAAATTTTACTCAGATATCTACAGCTTCATTATAGCATAATTATCCAGATTTTTGTGGGGTCCTGGCCAGAACATTTTGAAATACAAAAAAAAATTTAACCCCACTTCTGAATGGTACCTCCAGCCATTTCAAAACAATATACATGAAAAAGCCACATGACAGCCCAGAGCTAGAATAGTGTCAAAAATAGTGTCTGGTGTAACAGTGAAGCCATGGGAAAATGAATACAGAAAATACCGAGGTTCATTCATCTAAAATTTTCAATAATTCTATTTTAGATATGGTAGGTGACCGTATTGTGATTTTGTTTTTTTAAATGTTCTTCCTAGCCTCACCTTCACTTACATTTACACTACCTATATGTTTCCACACATCTAGTTATTGAGTGTTTTCATCTATCTGATACTGACACCATCGTGGATGACTTTACCAGCTTCCTGATCAGCATTTTTCAAATGTTTTGTTAAGTCCAAATAAATTTTGTTCACAACTATTTCCTTCTTTTACCAGCCAAGTCAATGATTACCTCTCCAAAAAAAAAAAAAAAAATTAAAAAATACATGTTCATTTGTTGTTCTCAATAACCAAATA
>VXAU01001761.1:358274-379947 GCA_013399695.1 Formicarius rufipectus | reverse complement strand
TACATGTTCATTTGTTGCTCTCAATAACTCAATAGCTCTTTACTCTCTGAACACTCAGACCATTTATATTTTTATATAAATAAAAATATACCTATTATACCTAGATGTCTTGCCTCTACTGAATGTTCAGAGAGTGCTACATGAGCCTCTGAGAAAATTCCTGAGAGACAAAGGAGAAATCAAAAATAAGAGACAGCAAAGCATGTTCAAGGACTCAGAGAAAAGATGCTATTTCTGATTTTGCTGCTGGCTGGCCCTGGGATTTTGGACAGGAGAACTTGTGGGATTGCAAGTTTCCATTCAGTCATATATTGCTTTTAATATTTTGGTCTCTGGAGTAAGGATGGCCTTGTATTAGAAATCTGCTAAGTATCTTTAAGGATATAACCCAAGCACAACTTGATGCCCCTGAGTTATATATAACCTTCTACACAGAATAAATGATAGTAAAAAAATGTAGATGAACACAAGGGAATAGTAAGGTGTAGTATGAAGTGTAGGCTAAATCATAGCAGCGGATGAAAGGAGTAAGTAAGTGCTCTGAGTAGAAAAGTTTGGAAGCTTAGGCATTGCAAGTCATCCCCTTAATACGGATGCAAGGCTATAAAATTTTGTCCATATTGCTCAAAGCTGAGGAACAGACCAAGGAAAAGACTTTTTGTAAGGATTTTCTCGGAATTTTCTTTACAAGTGCAGGCTCAAGAACACAATCTTTGCACCAGCAGAGTGGGGATCAGACTCAAACCTATGTGAGATAGCCTCCAATTTATATATTTTTTATTATTTTTCTTCCTGAATGGCTTTGATACATCTGTAAAGATTGACTTAAACCCTCTGTTTTCCTTTATGACCATGCACGCTATTCTCTTCTGATATGTTCTGCTTTCAAACCATTTAAGTTCACACAGAAGAATTCTTTTTATTTTTATGGAGTAATTTGCTACGCAAAGGCTGGTCTTTTCATTTTCAGATTTCTAATGTTCTCAAGTATCTAAAACAGGAGGGCTTTTTTCCCTCACTTTATGGAAAAAAAAGCCACGCTGGCAGATTTCAGGGCTTAATTTCTTTATAACAATAGATTTAATACAAAACACATTTTTATTGTAATAAAAAAAAAATAAATAAAGGAAGCAATATGCATTTGAAAATTCTGCCAAACAAGGCAATGTTTGTTTACTCTTAACAAGAACATCTAATATATTTTTATGTTGGCATTGACTTTTTGTACATTTTACATTTATGTAGACATATGATTATATACATGATGAGTGTCATTTAATTTGATTTAACTATAAAGGCCTCGGTATCTAGGCCATCAAACTAGAAATAAGATTTATGTTGAGGAGCTCTCTGTGCTATTATTTCTTTTTTGTTGCTTTTTAACTAGTCTTTATGGGTTTGCCTTCTTTCCCTCCCCACCCCCAGACTACTATTTCTACCTTGTTTAAAAACATCGGTGCTCTTTCTGTGGTCCAACTACAACAGAAAGGGTTAGTGTCTTCCTCAAAGACTGAACAAATCAATTTGCTGAATAACCATTAATATGCAGTGATTAATTTTGTTGGAAACTGGCCTCCCATTGACTTTCATAAAAGTTGGCCTTAAAAGAACAAGAGACTTGAGGAATCTTTAGACTCAAGTTTCTTCAATGCTAGGCCTCCTTGCCAGTGGGGCTGCACAAATACTTTGAGTTCATTCAAATGTTAGTGACATGGGTTTATTGACTTCTCAGTTCCTGGGCTGAACACCTTTAGTGTCCATCTACCACACATAAATTATATTGCTGAAAGTAATAGATATTTCCTTAAAATTGTGTACCACCTCTTTCAGTAATACGAGACACACAAGTGAATTTGACAGATTAATAAATATTAGAAATCTCCGGGAATCAATAGACTTCATTAGATCTGAAGGTTCCGTGCATTGATCTAGAATGAAAGAATCATCACAAAATCAAATCCAGCATTGCTTGTTGGAGGTAGAATTTTGTGACGTCTGACCTGGAGGTATTTGAAGCATGTAAACAGTCTTAAATCTATTTTTAGTTTCCTGATTGGTAAAATATATTGGATTTTACCAGTATCAGGAATGACATCTACAAGACTGTACTTGTTACTGGAAGCAATTGCCAACAGCAAAAGCAAGTGACAGCACCTCCTTAACTACAAAACTGTCTTCTGACTGCTTAATCTGCCCGACAAAGAAGAATGTGAAAAGGTCTCTCTGCCAGGCATGGTCACATTACTAATCCTTGAAGTAATGAGGCTGTAACTGCCATTTTGCAATGTCCACCTCATGGCTGTTGTAAATAGGTCCTTGAGAGGATTAGTAACTTCACCTTAAGAGCATGCAGGTGTGTTGTTCATGTTATTATTATTGAAAGCATACTTTTAAAGTTGATTTCTACAATTGCTAAAAACTTTCTCGCTTCCAGATTAAATTTTCTGTTGATCTAGACTGATGTATAGGCTACCTAGTTGAATGTATAGAAACACTACAGTATAAGATAAACCCATATGAATATTACAGAGTGATTAACTTCACTGAAAGATAATGCTGCAGTAAATTCAGTAACTTTTGGTCATATTGCAAAGCAATACATTGCAGCAGGAGGTAAACTGGGTGGAAAATAACTTTCCTGTTCCAGGAAAGTTTTAGAAATTGCAAAATTCACATTCTACACTGAGCCAAACCCAAGACCTTTCAATTTTATTTTTTTTTTCCATGGGAAAATAAGAAGAAAACATAATTAGAATAGCTGCAAGTCCAGTAATTACGGACTTTCCTCTGGGATATAGGAAACCTAGGTCCAAGTTTATGCTGTGAAGTAATCTGAACAGGAACTTGAAATTCATTCTCCCACATCCTGGGAGATGTGCATAGCAGTCAGGTTACTAGTAGTACTGGCTCGATATCTTTTTGATCAGAAATTCCACAGTAGACTCCAAAAAAACCTTTCTTGTCAAAACTTTCCACAGAAAGGTTGAGTATTGATGGACCGACATTTTTAAACATGAAATCGCTTCACTGCAGAAAACTCAATCTAACTGAAGATAACACCTCTTAGATGTAATGAAAAATTATGTCCCTTACCACACTCAGTCCTTAGTGTTTCTGTGATCCACGGTGCCAAAATAGCGGGGTTAGTCTTTTGTTCTGATCGTTTTACAAACTTGGGTAATTATTTCCCCCCCATCTAAGTTTAATCTTACATTTCAATTGGATACAGGATTATTCTTCATTTCATGACTTAAACTATAATGTACTGTTGTTTTGTACTGTTAAACAGCTGCTTAGCTCTGTGAAAATAAGAACCATGTGTTCCACCCCAGAGGTGGCTGGCATTTCAGTGGTAAATGAATTCATCCTTGCTTTTTAAACTGTTTTTGGATTCAAGTGTTATGTAGATATAAGATATTTATTGTTTCAGTTTTATTAAGCCTTGCTCCCAGCTAAGAGGACTAAAGCCAAAATCTGGAGAAAGGACCACCCCTTATGATCAATAATAGTTCAACACAGGATTCAAAGAATTCCTCCATGGTAGGTAACTAAAAACATATTAGACAACAACAACAACAACAAATCTTTATACATTTAAGAAAAAAACTGAGGGAAGAGTGTGACAAATTTTTGTCTCTAGAAAACATGGCAGCATTAAACATGAAGAGACAACCTCAAGACATTTGAGTCAGGAATTTGTAATTTGCAAATCACCCAGAGTCAAGGTGAAAAAGGCAGAAATCATATTGATAACATCTGTCATGCTCTTCTCCAACATAAAACCATTTATAATTTCTCCATGTAGTATTTATCTGAAAAAAAAAAAAAATTAAAAAATTGTCCTTCTCTTGCAAAAGACCTCCACAGAAATCTTTTGAAACTCCATAGGAAGTAATCCTCAGGAATGGAGTTTGGAACTTATGAATTATTTGTGTCAAAACTGTTACAAATAGACTTTTCAGTGTTCCAATTGTATCCAGTTAAATAAGTGCCAATCAGAAACCAAAGGCCTTTAAAATTACAGAAATTTTCACTTACTGCAGTGAAATTTGAATTAGATCTTTGTTCTGTGGCTAGACCTACCCACAATAAATCCATAACATTCCAAACCTGTGGAAGCACCTCTCTCCAGACCACACTTCTGAGCTTCTGAAACTTTGAGAGGCAATGGAAAGTACATAATATATTTAAGCCTTGCCGTAACAAAGAGATGGAACATAAAAACAGCAACACATGTTTGCATTTAAGATCTGGAAACCTCTGGTCAAAAGGTCTTGACTCCATAATGCAATGTGCTAATAGCAGTTTTTGAGTGTGTTTTAGCCCAAACACAAACAAACCTCTCAGCAGCAACCAGGATCGTACCAAGAATTTTTCTTCAGATGTAGAAGTGCTGGGAAGCTTCATCCTCTGGCAGGAGGGACTGCTCAAGGTGGCAAGTTCCATGGCGAGAGATGCATCATCCTGCTGCAAGGCCAGCACTGAATATTCAGGCCTGCCAGTTGCAAGTAGTCATGATAAAAAAGAATAGGGCTTGATGAAGGGTCTGTGTTTGAGTCTAAGAAAAAGAAGAGAAACAAAGAAAATGCCTACTCTTTTCACCTGGGGAATTAAACAAAATCAGAATTTATGCACTTTTTAAGGAGTAGAGATAAAAACAGGTATAAATGTGTGACTCTTCTTATCGATGACTAAAAGATGGATATTTCTAAATCTTAAAGGTCTACTGACTACATTACACATGAAAAAAAACCTTTTTTATTTATAAAATACAACACATTAACACAGTGCATTAGTCAGTTCAGTTCAATACTCACACAAGGGTGATGAAAGATGCCATCACTTTTTATTTTCTTAACAAAGTAAGCCATTAGCATACCCATCCTTTTTGGGAAGTAAATTATGCAACAGTTAAATCCCACAAACTTAATCTACAGTACCTTATGTGTTTTACTTTCATATGTATCCTAACTTCAAATAACTTTTTTTAAAGCTTATCTATTTTTCCAGTCTGTCATTTCCTTGGATGAATTAGAAAGAAGCACCTGTGTTTTTGGCAATTGCATGCTATAGTTTGTTTGTTCAGAAATAGGATCTAACACATCAGGACGTGAACTGAATCAAAGTTAAACCCTCTCTTGGTAAACCTCAAACTGTGTTCAATGCCACATATGTGGTTCATAAGACCACAGTAAATCCTAAGCAGCTGACCTGCAAAATTATACTAAAAAAATATTTTCTATTTTCAATTGAAAATACAGAGTACACAAAAACTGAAAAGGATGGTTTACCCAAAGACATCCAACTGACTTATTTGTTAAAAGACAGAAGGCCAAACTTGCTGTTTTGCATGTCGAACTCTGTACATCTAGAAATGTGTGTCTAACAATCACAGACATTTGTAAGCTGTATGTATCTATTAGGGCTGATTGCATTTACAGTTTTTTAATGTCATTAACTCAAATAGATTTGTATGGTTTTAATTGGGAGCAGAACCTGACCTAGATAATATTATTGAAATGTTTGGAAATATCTTCACATACTGCTTATTTTTGTTTTACAAAGAACAATGTGGCTCTCTGTTCCAGATTCAAATCAAAAGTAGTAGGGTGCAACTCCATTGACATCAATGAAATCACAATTACTTACAGCAGGTCTGAATTTATCCCTGTGCATCTATATTCATTTAGCCTTTCTCCCCTGCGGAGAGGAAGAGGGAACTAAAATGTGACAGATACTTGTCATATTGCCTAATGCACTACTGGAAGAAGATCAGATGCTGTGCTGAAGGGTATGGTGTAAATGAACCTTTAAGGAAACTGAAATTTCACCAGCAAGCATGAAGGGACTTGCAGAGACTCTTCAAGCTACTTCTTCATTGAAGGACTGTCACTGTCAAAGCCTTCAAGAAGGGCCTAGTATTTGATAAACACACACCTGCTCTGTATTGTCCTCCATTAGCTACACAAAGCAAGACAGCTTACCATGAACAGAGATTTGTCTTTAAGAGTGAATAACTCTTTACATGTAGTGTCTTAAGAGAAGTCAGTAGGCGTCTTGTTAATTTGCTTATTACTAGGTGAATGGAAATGTTGATCACATCTATGTATACCAATTATTCTTCATCTTAAATGAGTTAACATCAGTAAGAAAGAACCTCATCTTTATTCATGTTTGCTTCAGTAGCAAGTTTGGCATACATGATGTAGTATTTTCAAATGCATTTCTACAGTGGCTGCTACTTTTTACCTACTTCTTCAATCAGTGATTCTCTGTTTAGGAGAATGGTAGGAAGCAGTTTATATAAAAAAATTAAAGATAAATGAAACACCAATAATTGGATGTTCTTTCTGATCTAATGTCATCTACAATCAGGAAGGAGCTGTTGTGAACTGTGGACAAACTCAGTGCCCACTGCAGCTAGGAAAACTGGCAAAATTATATGATAACAGCTGAAGTAAAATACATGCATTGTTCTCTTCTGTTCTGACTTTATTCTCATTCTGTCATTATTTTTGCTAAGAGATCTTGTCTCTGCAAAACTGAACAAAATTATGGTACTGCCTCAGTGTGATCTTAGAGGATGTGAGGTGATCTTAATCTTCCTGATTAATCTCAGTATTTAATAGAACACAATGGAAAATAGGAGACCAGCTTGATTATGCTCCTTATTTATAAATATAGTCCAAAAATTTGGACTGTGGCAATTAAATCACACAGATTGAGAGAGGCTGGAGCCAACTCTTTACATCTAAACAGTATTAAATTTAAGAAGAAGTTCCAATATGTATCTGAGAAGCATTTCATTTATACAATCTCACCACCACAACCAAAACATTTCAAGAGATAACACTTAATATTTTCATCTGACAGAAACAAACCCCAAGCAGTTTATTTTAATTTCATAGTCATTACTACACAAGCATAAGTCCTAAAATTTTTCTGAAAGTATTAGAAGCTATTTAAATTATTTGATTTCATAAAAAGCCCTTTGTCTTTACAGTACCCCCTTGTTTCCTGTCATCTTCCATCCCACCCTAAAAGTAAACAAACAAAAACCTTGAGGCTTATGAAATTTTCCATTAACAAGTCTTCCCAGCATGATGTTCCACATGGTCTACTGTTATTAATTGTCTCCATGTGAGTAGACACAATCATTTTTAAAATAAGATGGTAGTCATAAGGTGGCTTTTATCCTTGTGATCCATTGAAAAATTGCATTGCAGTATATATATCAGGGCTAGGTGACTGACTAACAGGTCAAAAAAAAGAATGTAGCTGAGCAAGCAAAGATCATTCTTCTGTGATGACACAGAACATTACAATAATTCCACAACATTTACTAGATATGTGATTTTTCTTCTATAGTTCGTCAATCTTAATTGCCTTCCAGTGACAAAATTCAATAATCCCTTAAGGAGGTGATTTGTTTTGCCAAGACACCAATCTCAGTTTAATACCCAAACCTCGTTTGCAAATCTTCCTACCCAAAACTGATCTGTTCAAATAATGCTTATGAACTCTAGCAATGCCTCCCTGTAATTAAAAATACAGAAAGCTAATTAAGCTCAAGTGGAAGATCTGAAATATTTTAGAGAAGTAGAGAAGATTCAGTGTTCTGTTCCATTGATTGATCTGTGAAGTCTTCTCCCTTCCCTCTTATTGTTTGCATTAGCTTTGTAAAATCAGCTTAAAAGATAAAGAACTAGACAAAAAGTTATGCCTCAGCATTAAAAGAAAGAAAAGAGGATAAAATTTGAAATTATTATGCAAGCTGTTTCAACTCTGAATGAATATGTGTGCATCAATAAACACAAAGGCATTGGTACATAAGAAAATGATGGCCTGTCACATGCTAGAACATCAGTTTGCCAATATTCTTGGATGTGAACAGGGTCCTAGACTAGAAAATGACCACAACTTTATTCAGAGGTCAAATTGTAGGTTGACTCTAACCTTCTCTGATCTCATATCTTGGGAAGATACTCCCCAGAGACATGAACTCAATAAATAAAAGTAAGGATATCAGCAAGAAGACTGAGGGCTGTATAAAGCCATTTGCAGTTGTCCCAAGCTAGTTAGTGAAATCCAGAAAAGAATTGTCTCTTTCTGACTTCTATATCTGATCCAGAAAAGAATTGTCTCTTTCTGACTTCTATATCTGATAGCTTTCTTGGAAACTAGGATTTTGGTTAGGTGGAGACATTTTTTGCCTTGCATAGCAGGTCTGTCGTGTTTCTTCCCATTAGTCAATTTGCTCTTTGGAAGGATCTAATGTTTTACAGTTGTGTCTTTGAAATGTGTTTTGAATAAAGCTCCAGCCAAGAATGTTGTGTATGTCATTTGTGGGGAAAAGCTAAAGACTGCAGGAGCCTGCCATGGTTATGTAACTTGCTTATTTTTATATCTGTTAACTACTGCTTTTGTTAATAAAGTTTATAACAAAAAGTTTTATAGATTTATAAAAAACTAATAATTTTTAAAACCAGTCACATATTTTGGCATTTTATATGAAGGTTCAATTGTATAAATTTTGCAAATAAAAAACCAAAATCCCAGATGATTAACAAAATATGTGTTTATTTAAACATAAAAATAAATACATTTTAAGGGCTTTTTACTTAGAAAAATCTGAATTCAATATTTGTCTTGCAAGACTTAGAAATCTGATCCATGCCTTTGGAACCCTTAATGCACAGCAAAACAAAGAGAATGAAATTTCCAAAACTGGAAGTCATATAGGATGACACTTGAGACAATAGGGATATTTCCCAGAAAACAACATGAAAAGGTATAAACTGAGCTAAGACAGACTGTACCCTTTTTGTTTCATGGCATAAAACTCACTTTGTGATCTGTGAAAGTCTAAAGACAGATCAGAAATGATAAATCTTGTCAATATGTCCCACTCAGTATTTGGATTGACAGAGAAATGTGACTGTAGGATGTTTATAAAAAAAAAACATAAATTCAGCATGAAACAAACATTTATATTACCAGTAATTTGAGAAGTCTAAATAAAATCAAGAAATTTTTAGGCACCAAAGAGCTCATTATAATTTTTAAAATGAGAGAACCGTGTCATTTCTGGAACACATTTCTTTATCTCATCTAAGGGCATTAAGACACTTAGACATGCTCCACACCTGCTCTGAAAAAGAATATGCACAGTCATGACATAAAAAATGCATGTTAAAATAAGAACAAAAGCAAAACAAATGTGCCAAAAACCCGATGCTGTGATTATCACAAGTCAACAAAGTTTTCAGTATGTCACTGTTTAAATCAGAAACAACCAGGCAGGACACTATGCTGAAATCTGAAGAATAATATCTAATTTAGAGAAAACAGAGTACATCTCAGTTGCCATAATTTTGCATATCTTGATAGGACTAACTTTCCTCAGTGTGTTACATTAAGCATGACCAAAGATCAGCTTATTTGCATCAAGACTGGAGCACTCCACAGTCAAGAATCTATCATCCTCTAGTTTATTAATCATGTTGTATTGTGGAAAGTTATGGACTTTTTTTAAATGATGGGGCTTTGAATAACATACAGGTACACTCAAACTATTCTGAATCCATAAATAATCTATTAATTTCTTAAAGCACTATAAATCCCCAGCCATAATTCAGTTTTTGTTAAAAATATGTCTAGATTTCAATGAAATAGTTAAAAACTCATGATAAATTTAGATGAGACATTACAGATTTTATTCAGGTTCACAGTAGCTGTGTGGAAATTCTTTCTAATATAACTCTAGACGGAACAAAAAGAAGAAAACTTTACAAAAGTTTCTGTAAATAGCAGGCATATGATTTGTTTGACTCAATTCTATTTAAACACTGAAGTATATATTACCCATTTCAAGCAAAAGCAGACTACTCTAGAAACTGGGTTTCACAGTCACCTTCAATCTTAAAGAGACTGATGAGAAATGACCTCAGGGTACTCACAGTACAAAAACAAGCAAAATAAAACACCACCAACGTCCCAAGTTACTTGAAAAGTGTTAAAATTGTCCCACAGCTAACAATAAGGAATTATTTATTAAATATGGGAAATTCTTCTTTCTTGAGGTAACCTCAACTAAACCCCACCTAAATACCTCTGTTTTTTTCTCAGTGTTCAGATAAGGGTTATAAATCAAATTCTGTGGGATGAAGGAGAGGCAAGTTTGTCCTAGCACAATGATAACCTGATAATGAATCTTAGGCAAATCCACAGACTATTTGTTTTGTCTTGCTTTTATTACCTTTCCATTTTCCTTTTACTTTGTAAATGATGCCCATGTCATCAATTACTGCCCTCCAGCTCTTTCACCTACACGCTGAACTGTTAATGTTTTTCTCTCAGAGCCTGACTTTCTTCAGTCCTCCACCAAAGCCCATTTCACTTGAAGGACCACAAGATTCTTCCCAAATATAATTTGTTTATCAAGAAGTGTCAACACTTGCACATGATTAGAATGAGTCATCATATGATCAGATACTTGACAAGCCCTCTAAAATTTCACCCTAACCCATTTTTCTAATCCCTTATTCCATCCTATCATCCTATTTGTCTAATGATGGCTTGTAAAATCTTCAGGTCAGATATCTTGTCCTTTTATCCATTAATGTATAGAGTTAATACTTATCAACAATATTCATGGAAATTTGGTCTGCTAAACTTATTTGTCCACTCTTTGTACTTGAATGCAGTACAAGCTTCTTAACACAGAGCTTCAATAATAATCAGTGTATACCATAATGTAAGCATCAATACATAATTTACAGCTTTGAGAATTTGGTTGAACTTTGAGCTTCCTATATAAAATCTCTTGATAACTTCATTACAGTTTCTAGTAACATAAAATACATAAACTACCATAATGACTCACTTCAAGGTATGATAGAGGATGCTGTTCTATAAGTAGCTTACAAAAAAAGGAGGATCTATTCTGATAATCTTGAAATTTATCTTGGATTTAATGTGGCAAGGAAGGGCAAAGCATACTAGAGGCCAAAGGCTTTAATTATTAAATGTATCTTCACTTAAAGGAAATATCTATTTATGACATACCCAGACAAATACTGTCTGTTTGCTTTGCTTCAAATAGTTTCTACCTAATGCTCATCTATCAATGACTAATTTATATGGTGAAATCTGGAGGCAGACCATGTTAAAAAAATAGTAAAAAGAAAAAAATCCAAAATATAAAATTATATAATCATAGAATAATTTGGATTGGAAGGGACCTTGAAGGTCATCTAGTTCCAACCATTCTGCCAAGCGCAGGGAACTTTCCACAACACCAGAGCTTCATCCAGCCTGGACTTGAATGCTTTGAGGAATGGGGCAGCCACAACTTCTCTGGGCAACCTGTTCCATTACCTCACCACCCTCTCAGTAAAGACTTTCTTCCTTATAGGTCCCTTTAACCTGCCCTCTTTTGGTTTGAAGTCTTTATGCCTTGTCCTATAACTACACGTCCTTGTCAAAAGTCCCTCCCCAGCTTTTATGTATCCACTTCACTGGAGAGAACTAAATGTTGGAGGCTGCTGCTAGCTCAGACATAGGGTAACATTTCCAGCAATATGCAGTATTTATAGTATTTTCAATAATAAAAAATTATATTCATACAATAATTTTAGATTTACCTTATTCAAGCTAAACTATTTATCTGCAGTCTCTGGGCTCATCATGGGTCCTAGACCTGATTATTGCATATTATATATGTACATCAAAGAGGAAAAATATACAGTAAGATGTTCTCTTGGGATAATATGTATGAACTGGAGTTCTATCTAATTAACCTGATGTCTGAAAGGTTAAGATGGGGGGTAGTGAGGTTATTCTCACTATAACTTTAAGAATGTTGATTCATGGTGTACTAACAAGTTGTTGTGTATAGGTGTCATTGCCCTCTACTGGATCACATCAAAACAGTGTGATTGTTTATGTTAAGGGGTTGATAGAATTACTTGGAGAAATTTTCCTCAATTTAAAAAACAAACAAACGAAATAATAAAATCTCCAAACAAAACAATAAAATCTCCAAATATCAGGCTCACATTGTTAGATATAAAAAGCATATCAATTTCATTCTTTCACCAAATCCTAATGGCTCAAGAGGATTTACAGAAGTACAAAACCCAGAAAATATTATAGCTGCTCAAAACTTAAATAACCATACAATTCAATCTCCATGACTATCTTTGATATATATAGTAGCACCTATTCCTTTTTTGCCCTCACTTGACTTGTATACAAGCCTAGCTCTTCTGCAACCAGCATTGTAGTTTGATGTTGTGTTTCACCATCAGCCACTCTTTATGTCATCATTGTTTGAATCTTTAAACCACTGAATCCTTGCATGTTGCACATAGATTCTGGGCAGTTTGCCCTCTCATTTTCATTCTTGCCACTCCAGCAGCACATCTGATTTCTGCTCATCTTTAGATTCCATCCAAATTACTAGATCTATAATTGTTTTCACTTCTTTTGAGTTTTAATTTGCTTTTGGACTTTTGCCTTGTGGGCTTTTGAAACACCTTTAAAGCTCTTTTTAGTTTGTTAATAAGTTTGTGCCCCAAAATTACCTCCTTGTTTAAGGGACACCTCATTTTCTTCCAGTTCTTCGGCACAAAACACTTTAGAAAAGAAGGAAGATTTTTACAAGCAGTATCTTCAGCTGCAGTCAAATTTCACACATTTAAAAACAGTAAGTTTGGGGCAGGAAATAGGAAAAACTTTCTCACCTCTTACTCCGGTTTGTTTGTAAAATAAACTTCATGAGATATGAGGTTTAATTTATAATTTAACCTTTAAATTGACCAGATCACAACAATTACAAAATTTCAAACCGCACAGAATTTAGGTTGGCATGGAACATGTATAACCACCTCTCTAACCATCAGTTTTCCTTACAATTTCAAAAAGAGAGGAATCATGTAGGACACGAGACTTTTCTTCAGATCCCTTTAGGATTAAAAGAGTGTTGTAGAGTTCCTCTGTGAACACTTAGGCAATAACTTACATATCAATAGACAACACTCAAAAATACATAGCATAATTCCTAATTTTATAGGATAGTTGTACACTGAAAATGGTTTCTTTTTTCTATTGGTGTCTATTTGAGTGCTGTAGAAACATAACCCCAATATAGTGTTTTCCACTTTTTTTCCAAGTAGAGAAAGTCTATAGACAAATGTGAAAGGCAATCCTGTGTATGCTGGTGGTCAGATCCAATGGAATTATGTGGAAATGATATGTATATATTTTCATACTACAATTAAAAGTGTTTTCTGCATCTGACCTTGATTTTCAGTTTCTGATTGACATCTTCAAAACTCACCAATCTTGTTATACAGTTAGAATTAATCTAAGGGAGAAACGGCACCTGTATAATTTTCACTATTCTAACCTTTCTCTCTTGCTGAGTATGATGAAAGGGAATTTTTTTCTTTGCAGAAAGTGTAGGGGTGACAATGAAAAAGTTCTAACTACTTTTTGCACACTTCAGCTCTTCTAGAAACTCTTGCAATTAATGCAGATGCTACTTACATTACTTACTTATAAACTATCTCTGAGTGTTGACTTCATAATCAAAACTTTAACATAATTTAAAAAAAAAAAATCTATCCTCATTTTTCAAGACAAAACACCAGAATTTGTCTCTCATATTTCTACTGATAGGAATCACACTGACAATCATCACTTTGAAAAGCAAGGGTTTATGATTTACACAGTAAAGTTTCCAAAAAAAGAGAGAGTTTCAGACTTTAGCTTTGATCTAAGTTTCCTCAAAATTCAGAAATACTGAGATCCAGAGGTTTGATTCCTGTTTATGCCTAATTGAAAACAGAGTGAAAATTTCCCAATTTTTCCATCAGGCAAATACACTTTATCATGAACATCAAAAAGAGCCACAAAGTCAGGAAGATGATGCATTAATAACACAAAATTAAACAGAAATGGATTAAAAGTTCACTTTGCATAAACTGTCAAAGTTTATGAAAGTTATCCAAATTCAGATCAGCAAAATAGGAACTGATGCCTCATGAACTCAGGCTTTCTCTTGTTTCTGCCTGGCTTAGTATGAGAAATAAAAAGTCAAAGAAAAGACAAATCTAATAGAAATGTAGGAGTGGTATTACTAAATTAGCACTGTTCTGTCTATCCATATGAAAAGATTTATAAAGTTAGTATTTTTAAGCAGTGATGTTTTCATTTATGGTTAAGAAGTCTGAGAGTAACTTAATGCATACTGCAAACTGTATGGAAAAGACTGGTAGGCAGAGGAGTCTGGAGTTGCTATAAAGATGCCCAGCTTTCCGTTTCTTTCAAAAAATTGGTCTCAAGGTCATTCCCTTTTTTAAGTTATAGTGGAACCACTGTGTTGTATCATATCCTTTCTGCAGTCCTGTCAATGCCATGAGTTTGATTCAGTCTCCTGCACTCAGTGGTCAGGTCACATATTAGGTGCCAGTCCCACATAATTCCCATGGGGGAAGCTTCAGCACTTTTTGCAAACATCAAGATCGTATACATATAAACAATACATAAGACTTCTTTACACTACATTTTTTGAACTATCTAAGAAATTGTCCCTTTTATTACTTTTTTTCTGTGGGTAATATGACCCTAACCCCAAGTTTATAACGTGATGGAAACACAGACTGGTATGAATGAAGCAGGAATGGGAATACCTGTGTGGAAAAACACCTGAAGAAACTATACTGAATGACATATATTGATATCCAAGACTGCGACTGACATCAGTCAGACCAATAAACCTGGAGGAACATGATATTTCCATGAAGGAATGAAGGCCTGTTCTCCAATGAGACCACAGCACAAATGAGTTACCAGTGGGAGACCTTTGCAGTGAGAGCAAGGAGGACGAGAGGTTACAGCCCTTTGTCTGTGCTTTTCCTCTTCCTGCTGTCCCAAGTAGAAGCCAAGCAGCCATAAACATACCCAAAACTAGAGAACAAAATAATTAGCAAATCTGTTTGAGACATCAGGAAACTGAAATGTCTTGAACAAAGGGCCATCGAGATATTCAGAATGGGAACATGTGCCCCATGAGGAGAGGTTGAGTGAGCTGAGCTGCTGCAGCCTGGAGAGGACATGGCCTTGGGATGGGCTTAACAGCATCCTCCAGTGCCTAGAGGACATTATTAAGAAGGTGAAAACAGACTTTTCACAGGGTTGAACGGCTGAAGGATGAGATAATAGACATAAACTGAAATTAAACAGTTTCAGGATGGTTATAAGAAAATGCTTTGTTCCCATGAGGACAATTGGGTGTTTGTGCAGGCTGCCCCAGGGTGTTGTGGCAACTCCATGTGTCATGTACTTGTGCAGGTGCAGGTTCCTTAGATGGTTTCAAACTTGATATCCTACAGAGATTCTCCATTCTGCCAGTCCCTGCCTTTGTTTCTGCCACTCGGTTGGTGTCATTGGAGAACTTGTTGGTGAAGACCAAGACAAAAAAGTCGGTGAGTACCTCAGCCTTCTCCATATCCCAGGTAACTACACCTCCTATTTCCATCTGGAGACAGGCTAGCCTTTCTTTTATCTCTGATGTACCTGTAGAAGCTTTAGGCCTTGATGTCCCTGGACAGATATAATTCTATCAGAGCTTTAACTTTCCTAACCTGATCCCTGACTACTTGGACAATAGGTCTGTATTCCTCCCAAGCTATTTGTCCTTGCTACAGTTCTCTGCAGGCTTCCTTTTTGTGTTTGTCGAGAAGCAACTTGTTAATCCATGCAGGGCTCCTGACTTCCTCTTTGCGGGCCTCTGTGACCCCTGAGCTTGGAGGAGGTGATCCTTGAATATTAACCAGCTTTCTAGGGCTCCTCCTCCCTCCAGGGCTCCATCCCATGCTGCTCTATCAAGCAGATCACCAAAGAGGCCAAATCTGCTCTGCTGTAGTTCAGAGTAACAACCTTGGTTCCTATCCTTGCCATTGCCCTAATGATCTTGGACTCTACCATTTCATTTTCACTGCAGCCCAGGATGGACCTCCACATTCCCCACTAGCTCCTCCTTGTTGGTGAGAAAAAGTTCCAGCATAGCATTTCACCTCTTTGGTTTCTCTATCACTCGGAGCAGGTAACAATCATCAACATATTCCAGGAATCTCCTAAATTGCCCAAGCCCTTTGTTGTCCCTCCAACAAACATTGAGGTGGTTGAAGTCCAGCATGAGGACCAGGACTTGTGAACATGAGGGTGCTCCTATCTGTCTAGAGAGGGCCTCATCCACTTGGTCTACCTGCTCAGGTGGCCTGTAGCAGACCCCACTATAATGTCACCTGTCATCACTCTTCCTTTAATCCTGACCTACACGATCTTGGCTGGCTCCTCATTCAATCCTAGACAGAGCTTCATGCGCTCCAACTGGCCACTGACAGAGGGTGACATGCCCTTCTCATTTCCCCTGCCTGCCCATCCTAAAGAGCCTGTATCCTTCCATTTCAGCACTCCAGACATAGGATTCTTTCCACCGTGTCTCCATGATATCAATAATATCAGCATTTAAACTCATATATAATTTTAGTCCATAGGGGAAAATGGCAAACAATACATATGTTCAGTTTTAGAGGAAAAAAAAAGGGAAAAGAATCATTACAGCTTTTCTGACAAACTGAAACTGCAAAGGAACATACAAAAAGACCACCCTGTTCTGAACACCTTCTATCTTATATCAGACATAAATAAAATGACAAAAAAGAGAAGATAAAATTTAAAATAATTCGCCCAAATATGCCAATTTTTGATTTACCGAAAACATCTCCATAGTTGGAAGTTGGGAAGTTAAAAGAACTATGGTGGAACAGAGGTTTTAGAAGATAATGGCATGGTGAACTGCTTCTGAGAGCATAAGAATATACATGGGCCTGGCCTGGCACTATAAGAAGCGTGTGAGACACTGGATCAGGCAGCAAACACCAGATTTCTCATTAGCAAAATTCTGCTTTAAAATGCACTTACAGAGAGATGCAACTTTTGAACATGTTTGAACACCCTCAGACTAAGGAGGCTAATCTTGGCCTTAAATGTTTTCTGAAATCAGGTCAGTGAAAGATCTGAAAGATACATAACTTGGAAATTGCAGGAATGGATGGAACAGAAATGTTTTGGAGTAAAAGCAGATAAATATCAGAGATAAACTGAGCTTGGAAAAACAAGTCCTTAAAAAGGATAATTGTACTGACAATATCCTTAACTTCCAAAGAGACTATATTTAACAGGCTCTGCCTTTCAGAGATATATTGAAGATTCATAACATGAATACCAAACACAAAGACTGCTGATGTTTCATATTTTGGTTTGGGAGTGGGCATCCTTACCAACGGAGTTTTTGAAACTTTTAGGAGATGTCATTTCTTAAAATGACAGGAAAGTTAAAAAATTACCATTTACTGAGCAATGATTTTGGAGAACCGATGAGATCTATAACAGTGATTTTATCTGCAGTGTAATTTATTTTATTTGCAATTTAATTTGGTTGCATTAACAAATAGAATGACTTAAGCAGAAAAATGGTGGAAAGAAAATTAAAGCCAAGTTCTAGATGTGTAATAGCTTGTTTTCCAACAGCCCACGTTTGAAATAGATCAGTTTACTAAAAGATTTAATATTCTTTAAGAGCATAAGTGAAAATCTTGTCAACACCTTCCATTTCTAGCTGATAGATTTGAGACTGACAAGAGGTAAAGACCATTCAAATACTGGTAGCAGAAGATAGAAAATATGATGACAAGTTGGAGAATTATATTAAGCAACACAGGGAAAGTAGACTGTGCCATGACAGAAAATAAATATGACTGTCTCCACAACAGGTGAGAGAGCTGAACAGAAACTAGAAATAAAAGAAGAGAAAGTGTTTAACTACTGCTATAATACAATGGGAAACCAATCCAGCTATGAAGCAAAATCTTTTGTGTTCTAAAACCCTGTGAAAATAGGTAAGATTAGCAACACAGAATAGATAAAGCCTCATCATTCATATGCAATGGCCCTTTCTCTGAGTTGTTCCTTCAAAGTTTTACTGCCCCAACTATAAAAGGAAGAAAAGGGAAAAAAAAAAAAAAAAAAAAGAAAAGAAAAGGACTGGAAAGACTTAACAATTTTTTTCTCACTCTGCATATGGGTAAGCACTTCCAGGTAAAGAGAAGCTGCAACTCCAGAACTCTTGAGATCCACACATGCCCCAGGACTGGTGGCAGCACTGACAGGGGCTTTTTGCACAGTCTGCAATGCAGTTGCTCTTTTCATATAGTGGAGTGGAGGGTGATTGCTTTTGCCCTCTTAAAATGTATGCCAGAACATTACTTTGGTTCCCTGCCACTATTTAGTTCTGGGACCAAAAAACATGTTCATTTTTTTCCTATAATACAGTTATGATTAAATACTGTCAGCTATAATCCTTATGTTTCAGTAAATGCATTAGCCCAGTCAAGAAGGTAAAACTTAGAGGTGAATCAGGAAAATTAAGGTTATGGAAGTCAGAGTTCTTAGAGGAAGTGAGATGAAGGTCAAGGTGAAGAAACAAGAAAATTAAGAAGGAAAGCAGATGAAACATAAAAGAACAGTTCTTTAGGAGGGGAACTTAATGTTTTGTTTATTTGAAATTCTAGTTTTGGACTGAAGGACAGGTGAAAAAATGATATCAAAATTTTAGGGTATTTTTTAATTAGCTGAGACTAATTTTATGCTGAGTTTTCATGCATTTACATATTTGTAAACAATTGCAACTGTATATAAAAATATGTAATAAGTATATTTAAATAAAATATAACTGTAAATAAAGCATCTATAAATACATAGAGAGTCATCTTCAAGAAACAATAGGTCTATCTGTATGTCTTTTTTTGTGATGGCATATAAAATTTCTTGTAAAATAATTGGAAATATAATATTTTTAGATTAAACAACTATAGAATCTTTGAGTCTGGAAAACAACTCCAGTGATTACTTAGTCCAACACGCCTGTTCAGAGCAGTGTCAACTGGAGCAGGGTGCTCATGGACCATCTCCAGATGGCTTCCAAAAGCTCTACAATCTCTCTGGACAATCTGTTTATGTGTTCAACCATCCTCATAGAAAAAAAATTTTTCTATTTTTTTCTTTCATTTAAATGGAATTTCTTGGGTTTTTTTCAGCTGTGCCAAATTACCTCTTGTCCTGTCATTGAGCGTCACTGAAAAGAGCTTGGCTCCATCTTCAGCCCACCTTCTATCCATATATATTTTTTACACACACTGGCAAGATCCCCTGAAGGCATTTCTCAATGCTGTGAAGTCTCAGCTCCTCCAGCCTCTCCTCATATGACAGATCTTCTGTCCCTTACTCACCCTTGTGCATCGCAAAATGTAAGTATAGTTTGACTTCAGCTGGAGCAAATTTAGACCAAGGCTTCATGCTTAAGATCCATCCATCTCTTCCTCCAAGCATGTAAAGAGTATGACCTTATGTTGTTAATAATCACTTCTCTTCAAGGAATGAACCAAGGTTCTTCCAGTGGAATGTTTTACTTCAGAGACCGCAATCATATTCTGCTGCCTTTCATCATCTTCTTTCAGATTGTGACTTGACAAATTTCTATAAGAAGATTTTAGTGACATGGATTGACTGATGAAATGGAAGAGATTCTTTATGTCTAATGCTGATGCAATTGGGTTTTTTTGGTAATTTTCATTACTTTTTTTTACTCTTGTGGTTATTAGTAAAGAACAAGAAGAATTCAGGCGTAAAGGGGAATCCGGGAAGGGTTCATTACATCTCCATCATTTGTTTTGCGAATGTTTATGTCTAATAGGCTCCTATATAGTGCCTGATGTTCAAGATGAGGGGTGGACCTCACCTGCACTTAGGGCTGCCTTGCTATGAGAAACAGTCGTGGGTGGTGTTCTGAAGGTCCCCTCAGGCCAAATAAGCTCCAGAGAACGGAGGTTGCAGGTGATTCATCCAATCACTGACTCATGGATGTGACAGCAGAAACCACCATTGCCTGATTCAATGTAAGTCAGGCTTGTTCTGAGCATATTCAGCACTGCAAGCTTCACAGACGACTGGAATACAAACATATTTCTTTTCTGACCTTCAAAAAGCCTCTGACAGGAGGTAAGCAATCACTGCACTAAAGGACCTGACCCAACATGACCAGGAGCACAGTTTTACACTTATTACAGCATTTCTACCTGAAACTTTATATGCCAAAGATATTTGAGATGTCTCCACATTAAATAAAGTTTACAAAAAAAATGCTGCTAAGCTTATGCTCCCTGAACTGCTTAACAGAACTCCAGGCATGCAAATATTTTTTTGAATGATGGTTATTTTGGCCCAAAATCCATCTGTAAAATGGGGATAACAGTATATTACCTCCCAGCAACTGAACACAGAATTTATCAATTACCATCCTGCTCTCAGGACCAGAATGTTTTTCAGAGTGACAGTACAAGGCATGGGCTACCTCCTAAGTAGGAGTCTGCTTAAATCATTCACAAAACCCTAGCCTTGGAGCTAAGATCATCTAATGCCCAAGAGAATTGCTTGATCCAATCTCTAAATGCTGCAACACTGACCACTTAAATCTGCATGGGGAAAACACCAAATAGACAGCCAAAACACTTTTCCCAGTCTTCCTTCCCTCCCCTCCCCAACACTCTTAGAGACATTTGCTGAGAAATGTCATCCGTGACATAGAAATTCTTTAATTAAAGATGACAATTCAAGTGAGGCATAATGGGATATTATATCACACAGCTTGCCATTTGTAATTTTGAGTAGGTCAGTCACAATCAGAGCTGTGTGCTCTGGAATCCTGTTTTCTTTTCCAATATTTACTATTGAATTGAAGAGTGAGTTTAAAGTAAGTTGTCTGTATTAGATTTTGCCTTTCATATTAATTCCCATCAGTTGCAGTGACACTTGCATGCAAGAGTACATTTGATCATCTACAGACTTCCTCTTTGCTGAGCTAAGCCAGAAAACCCCTCCTGACTGCAGCAGAAATGTTAGCAATAATCCTAGAGAAATCATGTTGCCAGGACTTAATGACTGGCTCTCTGATTAACAACCTGAAGTAAACAGAGGGCAGTTAATAACATAAACTACTGTAGTTTTTAATATCAGTAAAGCATGAAACAACCAAGTTTTTGAGGACTGTTATTGAGAGAAAGTATATTCAACTTACACCAGCAATGTTATATATTTAAAGGAAGGGGAATGGGCTGGATGCAGCATCAGTTATTTCACACCATTAACAGCTCTCTTTTCCCTTTCAGAATGCAGCTCTTTTGGTTGTGTTTACAACTGTACTTTTGGATCGATACAAACTTCATAGGGCAGGATTTTTTTCTCTGCTTCTCTCACAGCAGTAAGAAATGCCAGCACAGTCAATACACAGAATTGCCTGGCTCAGTACCAGAGGAGATAGTGCTAATCAAAGTACCAGCAGCAGAACTTGAACCAGCCCTTAGAAGGAGAAGGTATTACAGACTAATTCATTAATCTGTTAAGCCTCTGTGTCAGCGAGAAGTATTCTCTTTAGCAGAGTGTCCTTAATAGGATATATCAGGCTCTGAACCTGAGGCAAATCAGTTTTTAAGTCCAGCCAAAGCTACTAGGACAAGGATCTGAAATGTAATAAAAACATTATATATAT
>VXAU01001761.1:335085-358209 GCA_013399695.1 Formicarius rufipectus | reverse complement strand
TAGAAAAATAAAAATAAAAAAATAAATAAATAAATGAAAATTATGTAATAGCAATTGAAGGCTATTATTAGACACACACAAAATACATTCTGCAGCCTCTGCTAATAATCATGAAGACCATCTCTCCATATCCATAGCAGGAATGACAAAGCCAGGAAGCTGCTTATTCTAGGAAGTAGTGGGATGCTCCACAAGGCACGACTTGATTAACCCATTCACCAGTGTTCCCAGTTTTATGATACAATAATATTACTAAGATGCTTCAACTGTTAAAGAATTCAAACTGAGTGAAAACAATCAGATTTCACTGAGGAGCCAAGAAGGATTAGGCATTTTGTCTCCCAGTCCTTGCATTCCAAGATGGAAAAGTACTGACTCTAAAGCCAAAATTTGGCCTCAGTGTCACATAAAATAGTTCTGATGAGAAATTAAAGGAAAAGCAGGGGTGGTTCACGATTTTATTTCAGTTCTGCTTATAAACCATGAGAACCTCTAGAAAGATAGATGAAATTTTGCTCATGCTTTTAATACAAACAAAAAATCCCCTGTCTCTGTCTGACACTAATGACAGAAAGTTTACACAAAAGGATTTTATTCCATAAAGTTTTCAGTAACAACCCCATCCTCCTCTCAAAAGGAAAAAAAAAAGTCTTTTGGAATCTGGAAAACAAATTTGCATATGGCTCAAAGAGGAGAATAGCAACTAATATTTCGCATTTTATTCAGCAACTAGAATAAGATTGTTTTCCAAAATTTGCTGTAGCAGAAAGTGGATAAAATACTGGGATGGCAACAGCAGAGAGAGAGTTGGAAACCCTTCTTACAAACAAAAGCTACCATTGGTTTATTATTTTTGGGGGGTTAGTTTGTTCTTGTTTGAATTTTTGTTCTCAAGGTTTTTGCATTGAAAAATGAGGTGAAAAAACAATATTTTTTTTCACTTTGTGACTTTCAATGAGAAAACTGAACACTGAGTTTTCCAATGAAAACTTTTTGGAAAAACTAAATTTAAAAAAAATTATTCCTTTCGTACTGAATTATTCTGAAAGAGGAGGAGCATAATTTCTCAAGCAGTTCTACTGACAATGAAATTCTTCAGGATTTCACAACATTGTTTCCTACTGTGTTTCCTCCAGCTCCAGAGAAAAACAAATGCAAAGACTTGCAAAGCATTATCATACTGGTAGGCATATGATTTATTGTACTATGCATGATTTAAAGCACCATGTTTACTCCAAGCTGGTAGCACATCTGCAATGGCATTACATGACTTTTCTCAATAACAAAAAACAGTGGCAGGAAGCAATTATTTGGAAAGGCCCACTAATATAAGGCATGTAGCTTTTAAAACTAGGAGGCATTAGCTTCTATATAAAAGTTAAATCAAATCATGCAGATCATGTAATTACTGTAATTACTCTTTTTTCAAATCTTGTTAGGTATAAAGATTATTGATACTTGCTAGGCAAACAGCAGGGACACTAGCAATGGTGGCAGCTTCACATTGTTTGCCAAATTCAGAAATGAGCCAAACATTACCCATGTCCTTTCACTGCAGTTTATCTGATTAATCTGAATATAACCAGCTCCTCTCTCCTTGATGCCTACCAAGAACGGCTAAAAGGAAAACAAAAAACCTTGCTCAATAATGTGCCTTACCGAGTTCCTTGTAGCTTCTGTTGCCAAGGAAACCCGAGCAAATTCCTGTCAGAGAATACCCTGAACTGCTTAAGCCAGCCAGGCTTCAACCTGGTATCAGGAAAGGGAATAAAGACTGAAAACAAACAGGACAACATGGTTGTAAAGCTCATTGGGGAGAGAAAAAAAAAACACTACAGCATGAGGCATCTGCTAGCAAAGAATATGTTTCATTTAGGTCAAATCAAGGCTTTTCAATCTCTGTCTATTGTCCTTCCTATGAAGGAACCTGTTACTTCAGACAAATGAGCAAGTGAATAGGTCTCTTGCTTCAGTTATTGAGTTGATAGTGTTACAAATCATCTGTCTTTTGGAAAACCTCCTACTAGTGTTCTCTGATTCTGCATGAAAAGGAAGTTGATTAAAATTATTAACAAAATTGTCTTCCACTTTTTATTTTGAAGTGTGATCCTGGCTCAGAGAGGAACAATATCAGTAATTATCACTGGTTTAATCAGATGCCTTTTGTTCGGCTTTCACTCTTCCCTTCTGCCTTTCCTATTTTCTTTTCTGCTTTGTCTGATTCTAAATCTCAATGGTTTCATTAAATGTTTAGGGCCAAATTTTGGCACTCTGCAGAGCTGGCAAGAAAACAGGCAATGTTGCAAAAGCATCTATATTACAAGCTCATGTCCGAGCCAGCCCAGACCCTGCACACTTCATATCCCACATCCATAGCATCATTCCCTGAAGGGGTCATTCGTTCCAGAAGCAAGAGTTTATGCATGAGTTGGGGCATTGAGAACATTGTGTGCGTTGTTTACGGACTGCAAGGATCTGATCTTCTGGGCCCACCCTTTCTATCCTCATCATCACTGTATGGAAGTGCTCCACTGCCCTGGAATGCACCTCAGTGGACACAACAAAGCCACGTGAAAAACCACACCTGGGCTGAACTTTCAGTCTGAGGAGCAGGATGGGCAAGGCAGACAAATACCTGAGATCAGACCACTGGCAACTCCAAAGGGCAGGAGGAAGGGCTCTGATCCTCAGCAGTAGCTCCCAAGAGCTCTTATACCTGGTTAAGTCGGGTTTGAACTGCAGGTTTCAAAGCACTTTTTCTGATGTAATAGGAAACCAAATAAAGGTAGTCTAGTCTCAAATTAGTAGGATATTAGTAGGATAACTAATCTGAACTGATGCCTTTTTCTGTCAAGCTCACAGCCACAGAGTTTATAAGGCATGGGGTCATCACAAGATGGAAAATAGCTACTTGGAATAATAATTCAAAATTGATTAATAAGTCTATAAAAATATGTTTAAAATACACACTTTAATAGACCTCTCTCTGATCCTCTAATACTATGGCAGAAAACTTCTGAGGAGCTAGAAAATGAGGGGTAAATCACAGTCAGTTTGGGAGGGGTGCCGTAAGAGAGTTAGGAACTGAGAAAGCTGAGGCTTTCCCAGAGGCCTTAAATAGTCCCTTGCCTTGCTGAAGCTGCAATCCAGACTTCACATTTTACACCCTTGCCTTAATGTTATTTAAATAAATATAGAAGGGTTTTTTCCCTCCTCTGTGAGTTTCCTTACGGTTTTTAGATAGAAGATAAGAGGAAAACGAGCCAGAATGTGAAAGGAGCTGTGTCAGAGAAGTGTGTGAGAGTTGGCAAGAAATCTTTGACATTATTGTGATTGACCAGCTAAGAATGCAGCAAGAGCCAAACAGCCCTCTCTATGGATTATTTCTGCATAGGGTATAAGTGAGATTGTGCTTATGGAATTTTTGCCTGATCCTTCCATTGGGAAGATGGGATTTGCTCTCCACGTGGATTGGGAGGAAAGTTCAACCATTCAAACCTTCAGTTCCAGGCAAACTTATATGTAGTCAGAGCCGCCTATGAAGCCTGTCTGGTATTGGAGGAAAAGTTCGATTTTAAATACATCATAGCTGACACTAAACTCCATCTGTGTGAGTGAGAAAGCTACATTTTAAATTCTCAGCAGTCAGCAGGTTTTGAAGTACTGGAAGCAAACTGTACATTTAATGCAGTTTGAAGATTGAGGTGGAAGTGTCCTGTCTATGCAAAAATATCTATTAAGTGTTGGTTAAAATATCTATAATTAAATATATTCCCTTTTGTTTTCTCTATATTTTTTACATGCAAAACTAAAACAAATTTAAAAGGGGAAATGGTATAGTAAAACAGCTGTTTTTCTCTGCTTCAGAACTATATGACAACTATTCTGCTGCTCTGATTGCTGCAGCTTATGAGACTTGCCAGGTTTTGTTTGATAAGAATGTTCACAAAACACTCACAGTCATGCTAAAGCCATTTTATGTGCTATGCCATATCTGGAAGCTTTCACTTCTCCAAGCCCTGTGGAAACGCTAAGTTACCAACAAGCTCCTGTGAAATATCTGCCTTGTGTGGCTTTTAGACACACCTCCTGTTGAAGGAAAGGAAAAGTAATACAAAAAGAGTAATTTTGATTTCAGTGAGAAAGGGGAGCAGCGAGACATGCAGGACCATCAAGCTTTGCTACCTGCAGTCTTTTATGTCCACAAGATGAGGAGAGCAGTATTGTGCCCCACTCTATGCCCAAATTCTTTGCTTTTCATTATGTTTCACTTGTGGACAACTCTTCCATTTTTTTAACTCCTTGTCTGTTGTTTTTCTGATACTCTGAATAATCTCTTACGATTATCTCTGAAATAATCAGAAAAAGCCTCTTTCTGATGTTATGAATAATTATAAATTAATGAAATAATTTTCCAAATGGAAAATTGCATAACTTTTCCATTTTTTAACAGTTGATTTCTTCCCTAGTGATTATGAAACAAAATACTTTACAGCTAGGAAAATTTCATTTTGATAGCCTCTGAAATTCTAATCTGCAGCCTGGAGAGGATTCAAGCTACTGAGTTTAAAATGTAAACTACTCCTCAATGGATTTCACCAGATGTGCTGTACCTGAAGCCACCAATGAATTTCACATAAATAACATATGGAGAACTGTTAGTAATTCTGTTCAGCTACTCTCTCCAGCCCACCTATTCCTATCACCCTTTGCTGGTATCAGCAGCTCTGGTTGGCCCTCTGACTCCTTTGGAGGCAAATGATGCTTCTGTATCTGGCCATCACATAGGTCACAATACCTTTTACTTGACAGGGTCAATAACATCTCTCTTTTGCTTACTGGAGTCATGCATGCTAAGCTTGAAGCATTGTTGAGGCAGATTTTGAAGCACTCCCAGTGAAGAGCTCAGGGCAGCTAGGGTAGCTCTCCTCTTTGTGACTATATTTTCCCAGGTGAACTGTTCTAAATTCAGTTTTAGAAGAACAGAAGGAATGCCCTGAGTGCTGGAGATGTGCAGAAGCTGGTCACAGGCAATGGGCCTCTTTCCTGCTAGACGTGACTGGAGATGCAGTCTCTTTGGGATCAAAATGTCAAAATCCTTTTGATGACATGAACTTTTCTGACAGGCTTGAGGCACACAGCATTTCCATTCCCTCACATGCAGAGTGAAACAGGAACAGAAACAACAAGGGAGTTCTTTGTTGAAAATGAAAGAGGATAGGAAGGAAAGGAAACATGAGATCCATTTTAAATCATTGGAAGTGTTCAGCTGTCAAGGGAAAGATGCTGTAAAAGGACCACGTAAAACCAACATTATTACTCTAGTTACAAAAGCTCACTTAATCCTTCTTATTACTGTTGGACCTCAAAAACATGGCTTCTACATGCCTGCAGTACAATTGCTTAAATCTTGTTTAAAGCTTAAACCCACAAGTCTTCAGGGGAAAAGTACTGATGTATCTTATTCATATAGGTACATATTCCTGGATATGTATAGCCTGGAGCAGAGAGTGGAGGTGGTACGGAGTAGGGTGGGCAGTGGCAGGTTCCCTAACCTCCCCAACAAGCTCCCAAAGGAGTAGGTCTGAAGCATTATCTGACATCAGTGCATGTCTAGTATCTGCAGTTTTAATATGCTGTTTATATGTATTTATTGCTCCAGTTGGAAGTCGGAAGCACTGTTATTTAAGTGCTGTTTGTCTTCCTTTCACTTTATTACTGCAATCAGTAAGATTGATCTTAATTAAAAGTCTAAAGTTCAATGATAGTTTAAAAAGGATTACCTATAGCTTTGATGGCCTCTTGAAAAGGCTACCTGCATTTTGTTTAAAAAATGAGAATGTTGTAGACTTTGTTTTATTTTGCTTATTAAGTACTATTTCCGTGCCTGGCTTTAAGGGTTCCTTCTTAGTGAAAACATCTGTGCATGTCTCTGATAAGGTAATGGTGTACTGAAGCCCCAAGTGTATTCTCCTTGGACTGTGTAATGTGTTATAATCCAACACCTAATAACAATGGTCATTTTTAACAGTATGTGACAAGATGAAATAAAACTGGTACTTTTTAAGTTTACAACTGCATTATATGATTATGGACTTATGTAGCATTTTTGTGTAGCTTAATGCAGCACAACCAAATGTGCTGAAGGTGTTAAGAACAATAGCAAACACGACAGAGATCTTCTTTCCAGGTATGTCTCTATTGTAATTTGCTCCTAAAAAGTAAAAATCTCACCATGTGTAGAAATTCAGTATTTATTTCAGTCATGTTTTCAATGTTTTTATGGTGTATACCCAGTGAATTAAGGAAAATGCAGCAGAGATATCAACCTTACAGTGGTTAGATTCAGGCTAATGTACAAATGGCCTGTCCTCATCTCAGAAAGGAACAATTTCGTTGTAAAGATTAAAATTAATGGAATTCCATGGCACAGATCAGGGAGCTATATTCGTGCACATTTTCCCATACCTTTCCCTCTTTACAAAAATCACCAAGGGCAAATTTTACTAGTCACATGTGGTCAAGATCCAAGTCCCCATAGCAAAGGATGACCATGAACAGTTCCTTAGGGCAGATTGCTCTTGTGATGGCAACACAGAGCCTGGGAAAGCAAGCAACTCTTGCCCTTATTACTTTTCCTGTCACTAACTTGTTCTGTGGTGGAGAATCACCTACCCTACCTGCTCTGTTGAAACACTGATATCTCTATTTTGGAGGCTCTCATCTTTGTTCAGAATCAAGACAGTTTTTCTTAGCTTTCGTATCTAAGAGAATTTCAGCCCTGTTTATGACAGTGCAGGCCTCAACATCTTCTGTTGCATATTTTGGATGTGGAAAGTATTTTAATTAATAGTTAGGGTAACAACTCCTTCATAATTTGAATTTTGAGAAGCACTTACTTTTCATGTCTTATTCAAGACATCAGTATGAAAAGAAAATGTAAAATAGTAACTTACCTTTACACTTGTTACTTATTCTTTCTTTAGATGGTAATGTGGGTAAAAGATATCATTCTTCAGTCATTTTATGTTTGACTGAAATTGGCTACAAGAGAAAACACTGTGTTGTGTATTTAGAAGGATCCAAGACCATTCTGAGTTATATACACTCTTTATTTACTATATTGTTAACAGATAAGGCAGCATATTTACAGAATTTTCCATCTCTTGTTCAATTTTGCATTTACGTAAAAATTGAGATGTGCCAGCTACTTTGTAGGGCACAGTAAAATTCTGTGACAGTCAGTATGGATTTGTCTGGTCACGTGTTCAAAACAAAGATGCACATAGCATTGAGTATTGAGCCTAAAATATTAACAGAGTAAAATACTTATGAGCAGAAACTTCTTCTACTCTAATTGAACACTGATGCAATGGTTTGTTATTCTTCTTTCTTGCTGAAATATAACTGAGCATTCAAAATACATTTTCAGGCATTTTGGGGCTGCAAATCAAGAGAAAATTACTGTAAAACACAATGCCATCTACTTAACACTCTCCGGATCTTTAGCATCAAAATGAGAGTTATAAACATCTCACTGGCTGATTGCTTAACAAAATAAATGGTTTAGAAATGCAATACGGGCAGAAGGAGGTTCCACCATTCATCCAATAATAAATAAGTCTGTGTATTGCATTAGACTAGAAATAAACATGAAAGATTTTCTACAATGGGTGTCATCCACAGTACGTAAAATGGATATGTACTTTTCCCCAAGGGGTCTATCTCATCTGAGAGACAAACATGCCTATGTCATCCATAGTCACACCAGCCAAAAAATTACACCAGGGATATATTTTCTTGGGAGGTAAATTGTACAAAAGGGCATAACGTACACCCTGTGTATATAGATCATATTCCAAAACGTGTACGCTGGGGTTTATTCATACAAGAACATCCCAGAGAGTATCAAAAAGGTGGGTAGCCCTCTGATGGTAGAGGAAGTGAAAAGAAAAAGAAGGGAGAAAAAGGACAGCCAGCAGATTCCTAATTCCCCTGGTCCCAGCTTTACCCTCTGCTCCCAGCACAAACACACAGCAAATTGCCATGTTGATGGTAATTTGGGCTGCCAGGAAGCAATGCCTGATGTGGGTGCCCCAGGGCTCTGCTGGGCAGTGAGATTTGCAGGCAGCAGCCCCATGCTACCTACTCAGAACTATACATTGAGAAGGTCAGCCTCTAACTTGAGTCCTTTTCTTGGTTTCACTTCTCCTATCATACCTGTTTATCACATGGCAGTATCACTAGTGCCGCAGCAAGTATGTTTTGGTATCTGTAGTAGACTCTGATGTATGTTTTCCCAGTAACAGACAAGTAGGGACAAAGGTTCATCAGTGAGTAATGAATCAAATGCTAAGGTGGAGACAAGATTTAGTTGTTTAAACATAGTCATTGCAGGCATGTATCAGCCTTCCCTTTGAAATGTAGTGAGTTACAGACGACGGGCAAGAAAATTTTGGATTTTTTCAATTTAAAGCTTGATCATATCAGCTGCTCCCAGTCTGAGCAGTTACAGGTTCTTTATTTTACTAATTATAAGAGTAATTATGCCATTAGTTCTCAGAAAGTAATTTTAATAATTAGGTCAAACACAAAACGACTCCAATCTCATGACATACTAATTTAAATTGTTTGGATATTGTAATTTAGGAGGAGGAGTCAGTGCTAGAGTCATTTTGGGGATTGTAAGAAGGAAAATACAGCTGGAGAAATAACAGCAGATTAATTCTCTGTCAGAGACATTAGTTAAGTTGTTTCTTGAATGATGTTAAGTGAATAACATTAAAGCTATTTGAGAGTGATGACAGATAAAATTATCATGTATTGAAAAATATATTAAAGATTTGATTCAGAGGCCATAATTTTGAATGTGCATACCAACCCCCTTTCTCTGTTATGGAGCAAAAGAAGAAATAATTTTCAATTCACCCATCTAATTTTCTTGAGAAATGAATCCATTCATATCTCTGCATGATAAATGCTATTCTCAAATCCAGTTTCTAATCTTAGTTGCAACCTCATAAATCTCAAACAAAATTTACAGACACCAGGGAGTTTAGGCCACCAAAGCCAATTACATTGATGTAAAATCCATGTACATGAGATATATGGGACAAAAGAGAAGAAAGAAACAGGAGAGACTATTCAGGACATTAAAACAAAGTTGAAATCATCTCAGACCTGGCTTCTAGCAGTCTGCATTTTCAAAACCCATCTCCATCCACCTCCAGACATTTGTCTTAGAAGGGGGTTTCACGACAGTGCATTTTATGACTATTTTTCTGTGAAGGTAGGTATGAGTAGGAGCAAGGCCCTTGGTCCTGCATGGCCTTGGATTTATTTTGGCAGAACTTAGAATCATGCCTGTAAACGTCCAAGAGTGAAGAAAGTTATTTTCAGTTAACCATGCCTTATATGACCTAAGGTCCATCTGGTATTGTGCCCTTGGTAGGTAAAGAGCCCAGTAGATGTCTCACTTCCCAGGAAATCCCATATAAATCCAATCAGTAACACATTAAATCTTTCTATGATGCAGAACATGTTGAACAACTCTCTTCCCTGACAAATTATTCAGAATTCACCTCTCTGAATGACAGAGGACAGCCACAGACATGTCAAACTGTTCTAAAAGTTAGAATCCCACTGCCTGCATTTTCCAAAAAATGGAATACAACTGCTATTCCCTCTAAAGTTCTGCTGACATTCAAAGTATTTTTTTTATTTATTTTCCCTTACTGAGGGCAGAGAAGAATGGAAAAGCAGGCAAACAGGATTTTTGCTTCACACTCATGGAATAGAGGAGACTAAACTTTGAAATTCTATTTTGTGAAATTTCTTTGCATTATTTTATTCAAACAGTAAATATTGTGATATAAGAATAATCTTTACATGGAAAGCATATTCTTTCCAGCTCAAAATACACTCTTAATTTCACATTTGAAGTTAAAAATTAATGGGACTGGTGCCTTGGTCAAAAAACATGTATTTTTACTGACTTAACAGAAGGCTGCTGGCAAGTTTCTTTACATTTATTACAACTATTTTTGTCTTTTAAAGCATATAATTGAACAGTGAAATTTTAGAAATTAGAAGAAGTAGCTCTATGGAAGTATAAGAAAGTTCTGTATTTCTACTTTCTTAAATAAAACAAGTTACTTTACTCATTGGATTAATCACTACAAGACACATTTAGAGCTTGGCTAGCATTTTCTGAAAATTCTAATTCTTTAAAATTCAATAGGAAATATTGAAATAAAGAAAGTTCTGTATTTCTACTTTCTTAAATAAAACAAGTTACTTTACTCATTGGATTAATCACTACAAGACACATTTAGAGCTTGGCTAGCATTTTCTGAAAATTCTAATTCTTTAAAATTCAATAGGAAATATTGAAATAAAGAAAGTTCTGTATTTCTACTTTCTTAAATAAAACAAGTTACTTTACTCATTGGATTAATCACTACAAGACACATTTAGAGCTTGGCTAGCATTTTCTGAAAATTCTAATTCTTTAAAATTCAATAGGAAATATTGAAATAAATGTTGCTCATAGACTGGATTGAAAGTTTTCAAATTTTCACCAATATTGTTTCACATTATTTGGTGGACATTTTAAAAGAATTGAAATTTGTGAAAGTCTTTGAATTGTTAATTAAGTTTATAAAATTACATCTGTAAAAAATATTCCTAGAAACAATTTTTCTACTGCCTGTACAAAGTACTGAATTTTAAACTAACACTGATGAGACAAGGGTGGTTTGGATTGTTTGGGATTTTTACTGTCTAGAAGGAATGTTAGTACTGGTGAATTTTTAGGCATGTCTACACATAACAGTTATTCCATTTGCAAATCATATGCAAAAGAAACCCATTTGCATGCAGTATGGAACGTGAGATTTAGACGAACTATGAATCCCACAAAAATCCCATGTCACATTCCACAAAAATAAAGATGTTTAACCACTGCTTTCAAATGAATTTATTGCTTACGTTCACAGAAACATTGGACATCCTTCCAAACCTAGTGAAAGGATCCTTCTAAGATAATCGGTGTACCTCCTCTGAAGCAGTTTTGCAGAATTGCTCCCATAACTACCTTGAAGGCTGTGTTATTTTCAGAGCAAATGTTGTGGTCTTTATACAACAGCAACCAGATTCATTGTACATAGTACAGGGACACATAAAAGAGCACCTTCCAGCCCATTCTGTGGAGTGGAAATCTCCCAGGGGAAGGTGGGTGGTGTTGACATCACAGCAATTTTAGTTTCCACTAAAGGGTTCTATAGGAATTTTGCTGAAGTAATTTTTTTTTTTTCCCTCAGAGTGAGCACCTCACTTTTTGGTCAACCTTTATCACACTTGTGCAGTGTTTGCTCATCTCTCATTCCCCAAAGAAGAAAGTTTGGCATAATAGTTTTCTAATGTTGCAGCTTTCTCTTTTTCCTTTCTTTCTTTTTTATTTTTTAACTTTATTTTTATTTCATTGACTGCAGTTTTCCCTGTACTAGCAGCTAGGCTAAGTTCTAGCCTGAATCCATCTTCTGTATTTTTTCTGAAATTCTGTTTACCAAGGTTATGTTGGTGATCAAAATACGAAAATTCTGAAGTTCTACTGGCCACGTCTCATGGCATAAGTTAGTTTTTTTTTAATTTTAGCTTCAAAGTATTCCATTTCTTTCTTAGAGTTAGAGCCAAATCAATGTGGGTTCAAGACTTCTCATTGGCAACAGACAGAAACAGGAAAAAACTGGAGAAACAGGGATTTCTATTAATTTTTGCATCATTTAATCATGAAACCCTTTACCACAAATTGTTTAAGGAACCAATCAACTACAATCAAGCAGTTCAGAGGTCTTCATAAAAGAATCTGGAATGGGAATAGAAAAAGTTATTCAAACCTCTCGAGTGTATCTTGGACAGAGGCAGAAGACACGAAAGTTATTTAGCTTTTTGTTGTAACTAATAACTACTGAATTTTGTGACAGACCTTTTCACACATGGTCATGCCTACCTTGCAAGATTTAAGGCAGATGCTCCCTTAGGTCAGGGTCATAAGGGACTAGATCCGGCAGGAGCATCTTGCACCTTCTGGCCAGTTCTGCTGGCCACAAATTCCTTACTGACAGCAATCAGTGATGGAGATCTCAAGAGGTTACTGTATTCAACTGTTTTACTGCACATTCTAATCCAGCTTGAGTCACTTCCACCGATTAACCACAGACCCTGAAATTTCCATCATTACATCTTTCTCTTATGTCTTATAGCTTCTGGTCAACAGGCCTATTTAATACTTTTTGGTGTGCTTCTCCTCAGCAGTTGGTATCAGTGATACATGCAGGTCGTGTTTCCTGACACTTGCTCTTGCTCACTGCATCAGTTCTCTCTCCAGCACTCCTTCTGTCTTTCTTCTCTGATGGTTCATGATTCCAGCAGTACGAAAGGAAACCATTCAATACCTTCACCTATTTTGCTGTTCTTTCTCATTCTTTCAGTTGTGATGAGGAATTAACTCAGACACCATTCCAGATGAGCCCTCAACTCAAACTCCTATGGCTTCACAGAGGTCCTCATGCCTTTTAAGAAGAATCACAACTGGTTGTTTCAAGTCCCATATAATTTTGAACTCAAGAGTGTCTTCTTGTCTATTCTGATGCTTACCTTAACCTCAAAGTAAAGTAGGCAAGTAAAGTCTTGAACATGCTAGAGTATGCATAACAAGCTGGATGTTTCCTCTCCAGGTTTATCTGCATTGAACAAAACCAAATAGTTGCATACTGAAGCTTTTATGGCCATAATAGACAGATTCCTCCACATGGGTAAGACAGATCAAGGCTCTGCTTCTGCTGTACTTTTAAGCACACTGCCTGCCCTCTTACTCTGCAATCTTACAAGCAATTTGGCAAATATGCCAGATATCCTAGTCTTGAGGATTTTTGTGTTGACAAACACATCTGGAATTCTAGGGACTGCTTGATCATGTAATAATTTCCTCAAGTTCAGAAGAAATAGAATCTTTGAACTTTGGTGTAGCCTTGAAACAGAACTGTTCAAATACTCAGAAGTGACTGTTTTCAGCACATTTAATGTAAGAACAAGACTGTATGCCTCAGAGATGCAGCCAGGATCCCATTCCTATGCCATTCAATGCAGTCCCATCCTTGAGGCTGCAGAAAGTTCTGACATCACTGCAATAAAAGTCTGTTTGCTCTGGTAGTCTGAGTTGCTT
This sequence comes from Formicarius rufipectus, assembly GCA_013399695.1. Classification (NCBI taxonomy): domain Eukaryota; kingdom Metazoa; phylum Chordata; class Aves; order Passeriformes; family Formicariidae; genus Formicarius; species Formicarius rufipectus. Next base: position 344,984 of record VXAU01001761.1, on the reverse strand, counting down.
TATTGCAGTTTCACAATTTTGTTGTATGCTGTTGTCTTCATGGGGCAAACAGAAGTTCAAGTCAGAAACACCAGGACTTCTGCTGGGCTGGAGCTGCTTCCTGCAGCAGTCCTCCTGTAGGTGGGATACAACATATTTAACTCTGCCATAACTGAATCAAGTTTTATAAGACTCAGGCAAATGTCATTCCCTTCACAATGCAAAAGGTACTCCAGTAATTGGAATAAACATCACCACTTTTGTGTGGCATCCATGGACTCTTTGCAAATAAAATACCAAAGGAGAAAGGAGATTCCCGTCCACAAGGACCTCATGATCTAGACTTTCAAACAGCATTCTGAATGTAGTGATGGGCTCTGAGGAAAGCAGAAGAGACATCAACAAAATGAAGCAGTTATACACTGGGAACAAGTGATATGCCAACAAAATGACCAGGTAGAACAGTTTATGTTGCTTTTTACATTTTGGAAATGACAGAAACTAAAAGTTCTGCTGGAGTTTCATAGAAACACATTTTTTACTTGGAAACTTGATGTCCTGAGATCAATAGAGTGAAACCCTTAGAGCCTCACTGTTGTTAGAATGTGCTTCTCAGAAGGTATTCTGGTAATACGCACATGACTGTAATTTTATTTCCTCTACCTTTTCCTGGTACAAAGGAGATTAAAGTTATTATTTTTAATCTGGACATTGTTGTAGAAAGGGCCAGAGCAATGTTGCATGAACTGTTCGCATGTTTTTGCCAGGCAGTTTTACAGAAGCTGGCAATAGTACAGCAGTGACTTGAATCTATTTCTTTAGGAATGAATTCATCAGGGTTCTCTCACATCATATTTTGAGCAAGGAGGAAGTGTTTTACAAATTTTTAGAAGTACTTAAGAAGTGCCTCAATCAGCATAAAAAAGGTATGAAGAGTTAATTCTTAGGTTCTCTCACTTTCCCACATTATGAACAATAAGAACAATAGGCCAAATTAAAACTAAAAGGATTTTTAAGCTTAATCAGTGTTAATCTTAGCAATGAATTTGAGTTTACTGTGCCAGACCTTTTTTTTTTTTTTTTTCTAAGGTAAAGTTTTCTTTTCTTTGACTAATTATTCCCTGGTCACCCAAAAGAAAAATCGAACATTTTCCACTACACAGAACTACTCATGATATGCTAAAATACTGGTTCATCTTAGCATTTTGCACAGATGTGTGGGATTTATTCCTGCATATAGATGGAGTTTATTCTATCCCTCTATTTTGTTATCCATCATTGCATCTTGCTTAAGAAAGATGGTATGGGTCTTCAGTCATTTTTGCAGCTTTTCAAGTCATACAGACCTCTAATCATACTCTCTAAGTTCTGCACTTCACAGAAATTCAAAGAAACCATTCTTTCTAAAAGTAAGAACAAGGTTTTTTTATATGAAAAAAGAATTTATCTGACTGCTGTCTCTGTGACTGTACTATAGCATGTCCTAGATCACACAGTGTATCACATACTTATTAGGTGTAATTCCTTAGCCCATACTCTTTCACATAGTAGGACTCAATAGAGGGCATTTCAAAGCAGAGGGCCTTCAACTAAATGGATGTCTTCTTGAGAAAGTCACAGCAGGACCTCTATAGAAATAGATTTTGGTGATAAAGAAAAATTTCTTCAAGACAGCACCTCATTTAAGGGTCACAAATACTTACACCAAGACTCCACAATTGAATAGGGCTATCAAAGAAAGCAGCTGAATCACACAAGTACTGACAGCAACTTCTGACAACCCATGTGACTTTACCCCATTTACTTCGACATTGGTCATTCTGTTCTTCATTGGTCTTTAAGGCAGCTTTCACCTCCATCCTGTCTGCCAGTCTCAGTCTTGGTGGTGCTAATGAAGACGGAGGAAGCAGCATAAAGACTAATGTACTCAATGCCATTTGGTTACTGCTGATAGGAAGAAATGGAGGTGGTTTTCCAGGTGAGGCAGCTAAATCTGTGACGGAGCTCCCCCTGATGGTGTGCTGTAAATGTAGCCACGTGTTGATGGGGGTTCCCAGGTGCTGCTCTTCCAATTTCTGCAGCAACAAAGGCGGAGCAGAGCAGCCCAGTCTGTAAATGCCTCCCACTTCATCCCCCCCTGAAAACAGCTTATGGATACTACAGAGAAAGGCCCATATTTTTGTCATTAAACTTCAGAATTCCCTCTCATCCCTGAAGATAAATAGACTGGTTCTGGTGGTGTTGCTGAACCACGGCACTGATGAAGGCCTCATAGAGAGGGGACAACGGAATGAATATTAAGAGCATTTGTTGAGCTCTTGTTGTTGTTGCATTTTCTCTCACTAATCACTTTGCCATGTAGAATAAACTAGCTCATGATTTTTGAATCCTTGAGCTTGGCAATGCTATTAGCATGTAACAGAGTTTGTGTCTGATGATCCTCCAAAATAAACTGAGTATGTGAAGCAACAGGGGAACTCGATCATCAGATGCAAATCCTTCACTGCAGGCTAACAGTATTATCGAGGCCAAGTCCTGAAAAATCATGAGCTGGATCCCTTAAAAATCACAAAATTCTGTTTAAAATCATGACTGCTACACAAACAAGCACATTTTGGGTTTGATTGTTTTTCACATTGTCTAGTGGTCCTTATAGCCTTCAGGCTACATATGATTGATATTTTTTACTTCCAGACTTTTCCCACAATATATGGCCTTGAAACATTTTTCTTCAATATAAAAATACTGACATTTTAACAAAAATCATATGATCCCTCAGACTGTGTCTTTAACGAAGACACCAAGACCCTTGCAATAAAATGGAGCTAGGGAGAACTGCATGGTCTGAGTACAGTGCTACTGAATTACAACTTCAAATTATAAACCTGTCTGAGGCAAAAATCTTTACCTCAATTCCCAGACAAAAATCTTTACCTCAGTTCCCAGACAAAAATCTTTGCCTCTAGTTCAACTTCTGTGTCTTCACAGCAGGATTAATAGTGCTTTATCCCAGGGCTTAATGAATATGGTGATTTTACCATTTATCTTACTCAAATATCTTGAATGCAAAAAGACTTTGTAAATTCTATATACTGTTATTCTGTACTGGTTTATCCTCTAACAAAAAAACACAGTCATAGCATACCTTCAGGTTTTTAATTTTCCTAACCAACATGCCTTAAAACAGGGCTTTTTTCTGTGGAAAATAACACTCAGGGGGATACAGAATCCAGTGCCAGTGTGTTGCCTGCACCCTGATTTGCCATCACTCCCAGGGCTGGCTGGTTGGCATGGCACTGCTCTGACTGTCGGTGCTGGTGGAATATTCCATTATACATTAAACAATGTTTTCCAAAACAGATGAGTTATTTCTTACTGAAAATAACAATAACACCAAAGCCCTAGAAGAAAATTTAAATCATTTGTATCACCCAAACAATGGGACACACTCTATCAAGGCAGTTTAATTCACTGTGCTGAGCCACACCTAATGACCTCCTGAGATAATATTTGTTCCTTAAGATGGTCCCATAAGCATAGGCATTAATTTAGTATGATGAGCTACAGTGATTAACTTCAAATGACTGCCTGAAATAATGTGGTAAAATACTTCTGAGCCTGTGTCAGAACAACAGGCTAGCCAATAAACACTGGCTATCACAGTCTGCATTTAGATCACTCCCTTTATCTAAAGCATGTTATAAATATCAGAGATTTTTTTGGTCTCACCCCAAATAGACAGATAAAGCATCATTTAAGAAGCACCACAGGGAGCAAAGTCAGGCATCTGCATTTGCTAATCACAAAATAAGTGAGTGGTTCAAGGTCCAGTGATTCTGTCCCCCAAATAACCAAGTGCTGCAATATTGCTGCAGTTTAAGCACCCGGTTACAAGCTGCAGTCAAAGTCGCTTGCACAAGATCGGTACCAAATGACTCCCTGAGTCTGCTAATACCCTGGTTTCATACCCTAACTACTAACTCCTCTAGGAAATGTATTACTCGTTATCATATAAGTTGAATACATGATCCACATTTTCTTGAAGGTTTTGTTTTGTTCTTGAACAACATGACTTTAATTTTTCTGATGCAAACTAAAATAAGTCACTATTTAGAGCTAGGAACATGTTTTAGAGGGGCAACTTCCCCTTTATATTGACTTGCACTTCTCCAAGGGCATATCTGAAGGAAGTTACTGTGCACATGGTGTACGTGGGATTTAATAAATAGGAAAGACATGAAATTTAAGTGATTTTTGGCAGTTATCCCTCTGTAAATGTTAGCTTTTTCCCTGCAAAGGGTGTGTAACCCTTAGTGAATCAGCCTTTTAGTGTTTTATTTGGTAACAGACTTAATAGTATGTTGTACAGTGTCTAAAGGCTTAAGATTAAAATGATACGTATCCGGTAAAAGGACTGAGCTAATCCCCACCAGCTGGAATACAGTGCTGAGGGGCCCTCCTTTCTGGATGGATTTTGCACTGGAATTAAGACTTCTTCTTAAAACAAACTAAAGAAAGTTTGCAGAAGTGAAGACATACAGTAGTACAGCAGAATGAAGTTGCAGCAATAAAGCTACAGCAACCCTTCTTCCGACTGGCTCCAATCTTCCGGACTAGTGCAGACAGAGCAGCAGCCTCTGCTTTCTGCAGTCCTGGGGCAGACAGCCCTTCTCTGCTGTGTGCAGGCATCAGTCTAATAAAAAGCCTTCTTCCCATTTTGGAAGACTTATTTCTTCTGGATTCAAATGCTTCCAAAAATATACGAGATGTAGAAAACACTCATTTGCCAGAAACACACTGGAGTTTTGCTTACATTACATTCTTTCCTCATATATGTTTGGGGGAAAAAAAAAAAAAAAAAGAGAGAGAGGAGGGGAGAGAGGACTGTAATACACTGAACTAAAAACTTTCACCACAGTGATAAGATATAACTTTGGGTAAAGAGACTGGGAGACAGCTCAGTCAATAATGTCTTGAAATCTTCTTTTACACCTCTTTCTGAAGTATAAATATGGACCTCATCCAGTTTTCCCAATCTGAACGACTTTGGCTGGGGAAGGTTGGTATGGAAGTCATTTCCCTTTTAGGTGCAGTAGCTGCTTTCCACAGACTCAACAAAGACATGAAATATCATTAACATCTGATTCTGAAAGGCTGACAACCACTTCTTTGTTTTACACAGCCGTCCAGGGAAAGCTGCTGTGTATTACCATATCACGAGCAAAATTATACCTATTAAGCTCTGATAGGAGCTCTGGAATATTTCTCTCATTTGTTGTGGGATACAGTGATTGAATATGTCTATTGTTTTCACAATTGGCATCTCATAATTTAAACAGTATTATGTGTAAATGTTGCTTCAGTTAAGGCTGCATATTGCTGGGCCAGACTCCCAAGTCTGACTGACCTGCTTGGGATAGAGTTTCAAGGACAAGGGCTAAAACCCCCGTGTTAAAATGCAGTGAGAGGTGACATATATTGTCTGACGGGTGCTGAAACACAGCAGATAATAGTCTCCTCCTTCTGCAGACAAACTGGAAGACTCTGCAGGCCTCAGCAGCACTTCTCTGCTCCACAAGAAGAGAAGGGAAGCAAGTTGAAAGTCTTGCCTGGGGGACTTTTCAGCTCCAGAACTCATTGGAAAAGAAATAGGGAAATGCCATTTTTTATGTGTGCTTAATTCCAAAAAACAATCAAAGCATTCCTCTAAGTTATTTTAGAAGGTGTAAAAAGTGTCTTTGTTTCCTTCTAATTTTCTTTAACAGCCCATCAAGATTACACTATTAGTGTTAAAATAATCTATCAGAAATTGAACTTCTTGGTCATATAGAAGAATAATTACTCTCTTTCTTTTCCTTTCTTTTTTTTTTTTTTTTTGACTGTAGAAACAGAAAATAGAATAGTCGAGTAATGTTGTTAGCTAATTATTTGCAGGACTGAGCAAATCCCCATCAGATGATGATTTTTTTTCCTAGTACACATAATTACCATAAAATAAACCTAACATGATAAATTAAATGTTTTATTTGAAGGAAAGGCTTAATTCTGCAGGTCTAAACTGATCCAGTTTTAATCATTCTCAGGTTCTGAAATCTTGTAACAAACATAAATAAAAACTTCCCAGTTCTTCTGTCAGGAAGGGTATTTAAGCACTGTTATCTCCCATGTTTTACAGGGAAACTAGTTCCAGAGCAAGGAAATACTTTGGTGCAAGGTCAAAAACAGCATTTGTGCCAGATCTGGAAACAGAACTGTTATCTGCTGCCTTCTAGGCATTTGCTTTAACCACATCCTTCCTCCCAATACACAGCAACTTCTTTTCACCCCTTCACCCAAATATTTCTTTATTGCTTATTTTTCACCCCTATAAGGCACCTGAAATCTAAACTGGAAAAAAGAATGTAAAAACTTTGCACAAGGCATTTATGTCCCTCTTCTGTTCATTTTTTTCTTTAATATGCTGGTAACAACATTTTCTGGAAATTCAGAGGAATGTTGCAAACTAAAGCGTTGCATGAAGATACCAATAATCACCAAGTGGTATGGTCTTTTAGGAATACAGGCAAATATTCTGTATTATGGCTATGCTTTATTAGTTTAACTTCAGTTCTTGGTGGTATTTGCAGGGATAGCAATGAAAGCAGTGTGGGATAGTCTGGCAAAGACTTGATTCTTAAAACATCTTGTGCTCACCCTACCAGGTAGCCCTGGAAGAGGCATTTGTACAGTGTAGCTTCTCCGCTTCCAGAACTGCTGTGTATATGTGAGTAAGATAAATTAAATTCGGAATTTAATTCTCCTGCACTACCTTTTTCCTGCATTTGCAGAGAGGTACTCTTCAAAGGGCTAGTTGGAGGGAGGTAAGCCTGCTGTCAGAGCATGTCAGAAGATGATGTTATTTTAAATTCATACTCACACCACGCTCACCTGAAATAAAAATTCAAGATCAAATATGATGTATCTCATCATATTTGGCATACTTCAATTAAATATAACCAAGGCTGTATTTCAGACTTTCTGTTAGTTTATCTTAAGTAACTGTCTTCACTTACTGTGATAGATATATTTATGCGTTTTTCAATCATGAGAAAAAAAAACAGGAGCAAGATGCACTTTTCATTCTCTCACTCTGTCTCTGGTTCTGTCCCCCTCACTAACCAGACCATTTGCAATCACTTTATTAGCCTCCTTGCTGCCATTATATTCCAGAAGTCCTTCCACTCCGGTGTCTGTTTTATCCTGGTGTCAGGCAACTGACTGCAACTGCTTCAAAATCTCAAAACTTTGCTGCTAGTAACTCTGTCACTCTAAAATTTTTGGACAATGCATTACGCTGAAGTGGGCACAGATGCAGTGCCATTGTGGTTTTCTACCTTCTTGTAGTGGCTTTTGATTTGCTGCATTTAATTAATAGCTAATTTAATGGGGATTTTAATGCAAGGGATTTTCATGTGGAGTTTTTCACTTACACTACAAATCACATTGAGGATTATATACAGACCTGGTGATTCCCACCTTGTTTAGGAGCACAAAATCTAAATTACAGGTCTGTTTTGAGAACTTTCTCTGCTTAATTTAAAAAAAAGAAAAATCACATGCAAAATTTCTGCCTTTTGTAGTAGATGTAAAGTAAAAACAGCCCAAACTGTTCAGTTTTTTTATTACCGTGTTTCACACCCCCAAATATGCTGATAACAGACTCTCTGTTAGTACTTCTAACCTTAATTGCCTGGATAGTGTGAAGCAATATCTGATTGTAGAAATAATAAGCATATTTACCTTATTTTTCGATCACTCATTATATTTGACTCTGCAATTTGGGATGTTAATATTTTTGATTAAAAAAAAATTTAAATGTTTACTTCTTTTTAAGGCTACTTATTTTAAGCCTTTTTTAAGCCTTACTTTAAGGCTTACTTGAATTGCCACTATGCAATTCAATTAGCTTCTCTAAAGAGTCTGTCTAAATTCTATCAATGCTTAGCCTATCTTGGTGGTTTAAGTTTTTCTTCTCTATTTGCCTCTAAAAACCCTGGAGTTTCAACCTTTTTCTGTCATGAGTTTTCCTTTAGTCGCTTTCCAGAGTGTGTGTTGGTGGTACCTGAGTGGAGAAGAACAGTATGGGAGGGAGGGAGAGAGGGAGGGAGGATTGACATGACCAGACAAGCAAAGCACCGACCAAGGAGCACCTAAATACTTCTGTGGGTGCAAGTCCAGCTTCAAACTAACAGCAGCAGTTTGTTGAAAGTGTAATGTTTCTATACATATTAAAGGCATTTTTAGTCTAAAAGATTGTATATGCAAGGCAAAATTTTCTGGATGAGACCTCTGCCGTGTTTTTGTGTTGTTTGGGTTTGGGACAGAAGTTCTGTGCAGGTAACAGACTGGCCTGACCTGTCCTTGCCAGCATGGGGAATGATGTGGGTGCAGCCAGCTCTCCATTACATTTCAGTGGACCAGACTTACTCTTTCATCAGGTTGAAAGTAAAGGTTTATGGCTTTGTTTTCCTTAGCTAAATATTTTCTCATCTCCAGCAGTCTGCAGTGGAGAGGAGCCAACATGCATCATCCTCAAATGAGCAAGGGAAATTTGCTCATTTCTTTTGGTCTGGACGGCCAGCTCTCCAATAACAGGGATAAGAGGAAAGGTGATTTGACCTGTTGAGCTGTAGCTGCTGTTCTGGAAACACCTTCCTAACAGAAACCAATCAGTAAAGCTTTGAGAGGTGCCTGAATATCTTCATACATGATCAGGAAGTCATCTAAAACTTGTGACTTCCATGACACTGTATGAAGTCTGTGAAAGTGATAGGCAAGAAGAGAAATTGCCAAAGAATTAAAATTTTACCTCTTTCATCCTGTTGGTAGCAAAACTTTGCAGTGCTGACAGAGGAAATGAATCGACAGAACACAATTTATAAAGACACAAGATCAGATAAAACTGATATTAAACATTTACTGAGCTTTCAAAATAGGAGCAGCACCTCACATATCAATACTTAACAGGAAAACACACCTTAAACATTTTTATTTTTTCAGCAGCAGCTCCAGGGAGTTAAATATTTTGAGTATTTTAAGAATAAGTTACAACTTAGGTGAATCTGATAGGGTTTTCTTTATATAGTATCAGGTAGGAACTGTATTTCAGAAGGGAAGCTGTAACAGATGTTTCAGTCACGTGGATGGAGCATGCATCAAGTGTTTATTTTTTCAGATTGAATATCCAGTCCCCAAGGTGAAACAATAATGAATGACATCTTACTGACTACCCAGACAGATCTTCTGTTGCACTTTCAGATAATGTGCAGTAATTTGATCTCAGTTCTCATAAAATCTTATGTTCATGGAAGAAAAAAAAAATGTTTTGCACAAGTTGGGTTTCAAATGAACAAGATAAATGTGGGTCATTTATTTTTTGTTTGACTCATCATTTGTATTTTAATTATTTTGATACATTTTGCTTTATTTATGATGTGTTGGGTTTTCACATTTATATTTTTGTTTCAATACACTTAGTCAACCTACTGTATAGTTTGATTTCTTTTTAAACCCTCAAGTTACTCCTTGTGTGAGATGCAGAAAATCCATAGGCCTTGATCTTCAGAGCCTGGGTAGGGAAATAATTGTACTTGCACAAATACTATTTTTCTACTAGTCATGTGCTCTAGCTTTTGGTCACCTGAAACTAGACATTAATCTTCATATGAATACTGATCAAAGAAGAAGAATTCTGCCCATAAAAATATTTTTTAAAAATTAATTTTTTAAAAAAGTTTTTCAGAGTGTGATTTCCCTTCATTCTGATGAAAAGTCAATGTTTCCATGGGAAAAAAATTTATGACTGATTACAAAAAAAAAGAAAAAAAATATTTCCTTGTTAAAAAAAAACCAAAAAACCAAAAACAAAAACAAAAACAAAA
>VXAU01001761.1:285767-335078 GCA_013399695.1 Formicarius rufipectus | reverse complement strand
AAAAAAAAAAAAAAAAAGAAAACCACCACACTATTTTTTTTCATTAAGCAGACCACCAGAATGTGCAGCCCATACCTTTGGAGAGAGTATGTGCAACTGGAACACCAGTCTACCAGAAAACACCTTTACTCTGTAGTCTGCAGACACTTAGACAGTTTGTCATATGAAAGGTGCAAGGCCTGGGAGTAAAAAGAGAAATAATACTTATTTAGATTATAAAACATCTATTACCGAAATTGAACCAATCAAAGCCTCAAAGCTACTTCAAAGGAACTAGAATATCCACTTTGATTTCCTGCTACTAAATAAATGGGTCATATCCTTGTAGCAGTTTGCCCACTGTCACAGTAAAAGCACCTGATACATCTCCGAAGAACTACAGAAATTCCTAAACTCACCCAAGACATTAAAAGATAAAAAAAATCCATGGTCAAGTACTGGTCTACTGTTATATGTTGTTGATAAATCTGTGAATTATGTGGAAAAGGCAAATACTTTCAACAGTTTCCATCTGTAATTAAGCTGTAAGGCATATCAGTGTCATGTGTTGTTTTGGAAGGGAAAATTACTCTCTGTACTGCTGAGGATACTGGATTGCCCAGAAAATTAATTTTTTTCTAAAATGCAGACCTTTGCGATTCACATCTAAGAGTCTTCAAAGTGTTAGTCATTTAATATACAGAATTATTTAGCCAAGGAAAGTAACAAGGTAAATTTAATTTTACTTCTGAAAATACAACATTCAGAACCTGAGCCTACAGAAAACAGAAGCACAACTTCCAAGAAATGGCAACAATAAAAATGTTGATCAGCTTGTTAGGAGAAGAGTTTGATATTTCTAAAACAATAATACATCTTAAAACTAATTATAATTTTGCAGATTATAAACCAGATTAATTTATTTTATGTTTATATGACTGCACTATGCTTTTCTGGTTTAGGAATCTAAGTTTATCTCTTTCCGTCATGGGTTATGGTATGATCATTATCCTCTCTGAATATCATTTCTTTACACATTATGTCTCACTCCTTTTACAGTAAGGGAGGTAAAGGAATTCTTTCTGCAGAGAACTCAAATAATTGCAGGTATAATCTATATATAACACCAAACAAAGCTTAAGTATTAAAGCATGATAAAAGGAACTGAAGATGAAACCCTTAGCTTATTATAATGTTGTCTCACGTAGTATTAGTAATACTTGGCATACACTTCATGTTCAAAGCAATTCAGAACTATTAGCAATTAACCTACATATGATTTAATGCCTTCTGTCAAGATTGCTGTACACAAGCACATAACTGGAAGAAAAGGGAACTAAAACCAGATTTATACTGAGAATATGAATAACAATCATAATATTTATTATTATAATTTTTCATCTAGGCTTTTGCCAAACATATTTTACATTTTTTTTCATGAACAGGAGACCAAAACTTCTGATTCTTAGTTGTTCAGGAATCACACTGAACTCATAAGTAGTTGTAAAGCCTGAGTATTTACTATTGACAACTGAAGAACTAGACTGTAGATTATGTATTGGATATAGCACTTGCACTCTAGAATTCTGTCACCTGCTGCCAGCTGCAGAATAGAACAAAAAATAAAATTGTAACACAGTATAAATGAAGAACACAAAACCATATAAAGGGAGTTTTTACTATTTAAAGAAGCACAAAGTATTGAGGAAGGCTTTCTTGCTGAAACAGACTCATTGTTCTAAGCAAAAATCAGAACTACTGAATAACACAGACCTCGTCTGGAGTTGTGTTTTTTTGGCTTTGATTTCCTAATTTATATATTTATTTTCCACAGTTATTTTCTGAATTAACTATAAATTCTGCCTCCATGGTTGAAAGATGTTCTTTTGCTGCCTCTGCATGGCAAATAATTTGCACTTTCTTCCATATCTTGTAATCTTTTTCTTTGCACCTCACTTTCTGTCAAGAAGGTGGACAATTTAGCTCAGTAGCAGACCACAAAAGGTTGTTGTAAAGAGTAAGCACCCACAGCAGCAGCTAAAAGCCCCTGTGAGGCTGCGCCTCTTTGCACAAAGCAGAACACCCTGCAAAAACTGCATCAGAGTTTCTTCCACTCCTTAAACCCCGCAACTATGAGTGCATTTTTATCTCCAATGTAGGCACACACACACTTCTCCAATCAAAAAACCCTCTTGAATGTTATTGTCTCCAGCTTTTAAATATGCACCGTGGTTTCATGAGGTCTTTGGTGAGTGTAGGGTTGGTGGGAGTTGTCATGAAACTGGTGATTGTTTATGAAGTTATAAGAGAAAACAAAGATGGAGTTGGAGCAGCCAGTAAGCAGGTGGGGTTGGGATGCCATGATTTCAATACGGATAAAAAGAAAAATATATGACTGCAATTAAGTGTGAAAACATCCAGGGTGAAAGAATAAGCCAAAGCAATGGGAAAAGAAAGAAGAAAACAAGTTAGGGAATGAGGCCAGGATGATGAATTATGAAATATAAGTCTTGGAAAAAAAAGTAACTGTCTATGCTTTTTGCTGGACAAACATCAGAAATAGCAAGTTTGTTGACAAGTGCAAGTGAGGAGGAGATACTCAAGATCAGTTGACGTAGCAGAAAGGAGACAGAAACAGAGTAAGAACAGTGTGCTGCAGAACCATGTATCCTTTGCCCACTGTCACAGTGCTTCAAAAGCCATGGCCACACTCAGCCGACAGAGACCTGCCAACAAAACCACAAGTTGGCTCCACTGTTCAGTCTCACACCCACTGGAAGAGTGTGGGAGGATCCTGGAGGCAAAGGGAGGATGGTCTCTAGATCCTCTCCTCCCCTCCTCCTCCTCCCCCTTGGCACCACTGGCACTATTTCTCTCTCTCTGCGCTCACTCTTTCCATGAAAGAGAGATGGGAGGGGCAAGGAGAAGGGAAAAAGGGAGGTGGCTGGTGCTGGTGGCAGCTGGGTGGGCTGCGGGGTCTTGGGGAGCTGCAGGAGCCATGCAGAGCCTGGCTGCTTGCACGTCCATCAGCAAGTCTCTGTACTCAGGGAACAGGGAGGAGAATATTGGATATCACTTTGGTCAGGGCTGAATCTATAATTGAGAAGATGAGAGTTCATTACAGATTTTGGCCTTGGAGTGCTTGTCTTGGCAGGAGGCTTAGCTGAGTGTTAAAATCATTACCAAGTGGCCTAAATCTAAACAAACACCCACCTTTTCCATTTATTACCAGGATGAAATGACTTGCCTTGTAGAACTGAAATACCTATAGTTGTCAGCTGCTCATTTCCCAGCGGTGCATAAAATTCCCTCTCTTATGCCTGTCTTTCCCTCTGGTCTAGCTTTCTCATGTGTTATTCTACTGACAAAAATTATGTATTAAATTACAAGTTATCTGTCTCAGAATGAGAATTTCACTTCACACCAGACAGAGGTCTGTTGTACAGAGCTAAGAGTTCCTGTTTCTCTGATGCAGTGCTGTAAAGCAAGGCAAAGATTAAATAAAAGAAAAACTAAAAAACTTTTAAAAATAAAATTTTAAAAAAGGATGACTCTAACATGACAGTAGATGAAAATTCCAGCGTGTACAGCAGAGGAGCCAGTTTTCATTGTTATGAATAAGTAGCTCTATAGAACTAGACAATATTGTTACAACTGTGTTTTTGTCACTGCAGGTAAACCAATTGGTGGGGTCATATGTGTGGAGAAATTACTATAGTTATTCTAGAGATTGTTTTGCCCCATTTTTTCCCCCAAAGAACTCTGTTGTTCTGGCTTCCATGAATGCTTCAAGAAATGTGACCTATTTCACAATTCATTCTCATAGAGTACAGGCATTAGCATGCAGAAACCACAGCACTCTGCCTAAGAGAACAACTTTTTATTATTAAAAAGGAGATAAAAATGATGTATCATATATTATATGCCACTATTGAAAACCATTACTCATTAAATATCTCTCTGTCTCTACCTGCATATCTAAAGATAGGTTAAAAAAGAGAACAAATAAAGCTCCTGATTGGGGAACTTTCCCCCCAGTTTTATTTGCGTATTCAGAAAATACACATGAAGAAACATTTAAAGTGAATCACCCAAAAGAGTGATTGGAAACAAATTAAAATGAGTAGTGTTTAAATAATTAACACCTGCCAAAGTAGGAACAGAGGCCTTATTCCTGATATTAAATCATATCCTTTAACGTCTGAAACAGATGACAGTAAGTAATTCCAAAATAGTCAAGACAGGAAACCAATTTTTAGTTCTTGGAAAGTTGAATTAGTTTCAATAAGGTTGATAAAAAGCCTATTTTGATTTTGTTAATTCTACTATGGAAAGCCAATTTTGGTGGGTTTTTTTGCTAATTTAATATACTGTAAGTGAGCATTTTTGAATCATGATTTAAAGTATATTCATTATTCAGTAAACTAATGATGTATGTTCCACCTGGTTGCTCCAGAGCCCGCTAAGTGAAAACCAGGGGTAGTATCTTGTTACCAAGAACAAATATCAGACTTGCCAAGTTTCCAGCCAGTAAATATAACTCACAATAGCTATGCCAGATAGGCAAATAAGGATGTTTGGTAACAGGAGAAAAACCAGAAAAGAGATACTGTGTAGAAGCTCAGTCTTAAAATTCGGTTCCATAAAATAACTCATTGCAGAAATTGGCAATTTTGCCCAGAGTAGACTGTGGTGTAACAGTTTGGAGCAATGCCTAGAGTTTTTTATTCAGAAAGAGCCAGTCAGAGAGGTGTGTGTGAGTGTGTGTGTGTGTGTGTGTGTGTGTGTGTGTGTGTGTGTGTGTGTGTGTGTGTGTGTGTGTGTGTGTGTTAAAATAGCATTAATGTTGAAACACATGAGTAAAAGCAAAGTTATTCTGGCTCTCACCTCACTCCTAATTCACCTCTGTCTTCTGATACTTCATCAAACTTGTGCTGCACAGTTAGATCACAGGTTGCTTGTATTTGGAGACACACTTCAAGCAAAATGTATGTCCATCTTAGGTATTATTTTTTCAGTTATTGTTTTTCTGAACCTCCTACAGACACCAATGGATGTTATCAATGTAGCATCACCTAGAGGTGGGTCTGGCTGTGCAATGGGCTGAGCCCAGGAGCTCTGAATTACTGTCCAAACATCAAAGACGTAAAGTGTGGTCAAGATTGCTCCCTGGAGCAATGCAGTTCTTTCCCTGAAGAACAACACACTTTCCTCAAGCAAGGACTTTCTGGGGACAGAAATGGTGACCACCACTAAAAAATAAATAAAATAAAATAAATTGATTTTTAATTAATTTTTATACAAATAATTCCACCAATAAAACAAAGACTATGACAAATCTAATCGGTTCCTGTTTCAAACAAAAGACTCAGTTCTTTGAATTGCTTTCTCTAATGTAAATTTAAAGAGATGTCTATCTGAAAAAACCCCACATCTTAAAAACCTACTAAACCCAGGGGATGGTACTATCTTCAAACACGAATCAAGTACTTCATGTTGCAGACCCATCTGAGCACATCTAGCAGTGCTGATAGCAAGCACAAGACCAAAATCGGCCAAGTCAGCTGGAAGTTCTGCCAAAATGGCAACCCCAAACCCCCAAACTGTGTGCACATGTTCTCCTATAAGAAAAGGATGAAAGAACCAAACCATTTGAATGATGCAGTCATATAGCTTAATGTACAGTTGGCAGACATTCAACTCCAGTAGCAATAGCAATGGTATAAAAGTTAATATAAAGAGTACTTTACCGATGAGGTAACTAAGTTACAGACAGATCAAGTTGTCACTTGTTCCTGTAGAATTTGAATCTACCTGCTCAGATAAAACATCATTTTTCTGTGTGCCTCATTTCCAAAGCACTGCAAAGGATGTTTGAGTGGCTACAGCACTCCTGAATGAGAGCAACAGAGGGAGTGAAATCCTGGGTGAAGAGGCAATATTTCACCCCTTCAGTGGCCACAGCTGGAATAAACCCAAAATACTGAATGCACTGACATGATTCAGCCTCCCTTTGGTTTTACAATGATCAGAATTGAGTCTCCTCTTCCTATTTGCTCACACTGTGAAAGCTTTCTTTAGGAACAGCTACATTATTCTGTAAAAAAAAAAAATGAAAACAACGTGTGACTTCTTACTGAAGAAAGAGAAAGGAAACTCTGAAAACTCATTATTTTGTATTTGAAGCAAATAGGCATGAAAGCAAGACTCAGAGGTTTTTAAGTGGAAGAAATAAAAGTGGGCTCTACTGCTTTTGTTTTTCTCCTAAAAAAAATAAAGTACCCTCTGCAGTCACTTATTTCACCCTCCCCTCTCAGAAACCTTTCATTTAGAACATGGACAGGTATTACAGAATAAATCTGAAGTTCCTTCAGACACAAATTTAAAAGTAGATATCTTAAAAGCTGTATCTTCTTTTGCAGTAATGGCAGGGCCTTTTCTGTATTAGAAACTAAACCTTGGTAAATCAGTCAAGTTCACTTTATGCCCTTACATGCCTCACGTTATTTTTTTTAACTTTAATTAAGAAACCACTTCCCAACTGCAGGCCAGCAAAATATTTAGGGGCTAAAATTAACAACTTGAAACCAGGTTTTTTATGTGTATAAAAAACGCATTTAGTTGAAATGTAAGAGGAGGCTTTCCAGATTGCCTGAGCAGACACACACCGGCACAGTCCCGGCGGCTGGCTGCACCTGCGGGAGCTGAGCCTTTCCACTGCGGCAAGTGTTGCTCCTGGTGCCCCAGGAGGGGCTGCAGCTCTCCTGCAGCTGAGCCAGCAGTGCTGCTGTCACCTTGTGCCCTGACTAGAAGATGTGTGCATTCCCTCCAGCTCTGTTATGACAGAGTCCCACCAACTTTTACAGATTTTGCAGTGCGGTACTCTTTTAACTCTTCTCCCTTTTTGAAGACATCTGACAAACTAGGATGCTTAAATAGTCCAATATGTTCAGAGTCTGAGTGAAATGCTGTTATGTAGGAAATATACCGTGATTCTGACAGTGATGTTCTTTTAACAAATTCAATTTTAATGGAATACATGGATTAAAAATTAAGTCTATAAATTAACCTAGGATCTGGATGTGACTAGGTTATTGCTGGAGAAGAGCACCACATTTAAAAGTATTGTACAAAGAGGAACTGACAAGGCTGTGCCAGCTCATATAACATTATTTTAATCAGCTGTGAGCTAATGACAAGAATAGAAATGAGGCACGATTTAATGAAATAATCCTTTCCAACTTTCCTTGGTTGAGCACAGATTTGCCAGATCACCTCTCTACCCTGAATAGCTGTATCCCCTCCAGTAAAAACAATTCTTGCTCCTCTTCATATGGTCTATGCAATCCCCTCTTTGCTCTCTTGTTCTTCCATGTCTAAGTTTTCCAGTTTGGGTATCTACTTCTCTTTCTCTGTTTTTTTTTACCTTTCTGGGAACATGAATTCAAAAATGTCAGTCAGTCAATGAAGTGTTATAAACTTTCTTACAGATCTTCACTTTCTGTTTTTCTGTCTTTACTTCCTAACTATTTTGCTTTTGTTTTAAAAAAGGCATGTTTTGACCCAATACAGTTCCTTCAGTGTAGCAAGGGAACAGAAGAGCATCTCCAAATGTGTTCATTGAGCCCATCAGAAAGGCAAGGCTAGGCACAGTGGCTTTGTCTATATTTACCAGGTTTTGCTCTCCCTCCACTTACATGCAAACCAGATGATTCTCTGATATATTCATCACCAGTCATAGTTTGTTGATCTATGCTTTGACAATGCTTTGAATGACTGCAAGAATTCAGTTAGAGACCAACAACGTGTGACATGGTGGCCCATTTCACACCAAAAATAAAGGATGGTTTAATATCCTAAATTAAAATCATCAAAAGCCATAAGCTGCACACTGATTATCCACAAGCTTCACTGCATACTTACCATTAATAAAAGCAGTTGATTCATCTTAGCACACCGGTTTTAAGAATGAAGAAAATAAAATACATCAGTGAGGCATTTGACTAATTTTAGTAGTTTCCTTGCCTGAAACAATAAATCCAGCTTTTCTGCAAAATAGTTGTAGAGAATGACTCTCACCTTTCTTAAATCATGAAGGCTGTGACTTTTCTGAAGAAAGATCATGCGCTGTCTTTTGCAAAAGATAAAGTGGTACAAATACAAACAGAACTTACACTAAGCTTCGACTGTTTGCTCATTACCAGGTTAGATGTTTTACAGATGGTCTTTATGGGTATTAAAGTGACCACAAAGCCAAACGTTTAGAAAAATTCAGCAAGAACAATATTCTGAAAATAAAACAAAAAGTGCTGCCTTATCCCCAGAATACTGTTTGCTCATAATGTTTTATAGTGAAGGAGAAAAAAATAATATATTAAGTCCTTTTGCCCACTAACAGGCTATAAAGTTAGTCAATCTTCAGTCTTAGATTCTTTGTGCCTGTGGCTGCAAATAAAAAACTATTAGCAAGGACTTGACACTGAGACAGTAGCTCTTCCCACTGAACCTTGGAGGTCAAAAACACTTAATGCTATTCCTATTGAGGAAAAAATCTCTAAAGTGGTACCTTGTATAGCAAATTATATGTTCTGAGAGCTCATGTAGGATGATGTCCTTTAGTTCTGTGAAGAATGTAGACTTCAGCATCATTAACTAATCTGATTTATGATGAAAATTAATTATTATGGTCATTAGACTAAATGGCTTCTGTCATCTGCAAAGACATAATTGGTACAGAAAATTGTTTCTTAGCTAAGGAACAATCAATCAACATCAGCTGAACATACATTTGTATTTTTTCCTCTCTGTTCTCTTCCACCATGAAAATCCAAGTGCAGAGTGGGAGTCTGGGATGCAAGGCAGCTCCTCCCATAATGAGTGGTAAGCTGAGGCAAACCCACCCCAGGCAAAATGAGAGGCTCAGAAATGAGGTAGGAAGAGAGAGATGGAGCTTATATGGTTAAAACCATACTGCACACTCCTACAGAAAGTACCACTTTGGCCTATGCCAGCAAGGGAATGACTACTGAGCAGTTCCCTCAGTAAATCCACATCAGATATGTACAGCAGAAGTTTTATACTTATCTCTTTAATTCCAGCTTCACTAGTATGTAATGGATGGGAGAGGAAACATCACACAGTCAAATGAAAAAAAAAAAGAAAATGGTTTCATCCTTCCATTTCTCTTGGCACCAAAATACCAGAAAGGACAAGAACAGATGTAACACTGAAAACAAATTTACTTCTTTCCAATCTCCTGCAGTCTTTCAGGAGCATGAAATTAACACAGGAGCTAATTTGAATTTCCTATGCTGTTTGGTTGATTGCCTTTGGTTCAGAAATACATCATAAGCAAAGGTGGAAATTTTCCAAACCACATCTGACAATAGACCAAAGCTTGAATGAATCATTTGAAAAACCTGTGATTACCCAGTCTTTCAATTAAAATCTTCCAAAGAGATAATGTCTTTATTCAGCAAAGTCTGCTGTAAAACAAAAGAAAAAAAAAAAAGTACCTTTCACATTTAGGATACTGTAAAAAGCAGAGGCATAAAAAAGCAGCATGAAGTTAAAAAGTTTTTAAATGGTTTGAGCACTCTTTTGAGAGTTTTTATCTGACCTATGTTAAAATTTGTTTACCTAAAAATTTGAGTTCATTTATGCAAAAGCTAAACTCACTGTTACTTTATTTCAGAGAATTTAATGAAGGCATTAATAATTTCACAACACA
This sequence comes from Formicarius rufipectus, assembly GCA_013399695.1. Lineage (NCBI taxonomy): Eukaryota > Metazoa > Chordata > Aves > Passeriformes > Formicariidae > Formicarius > Formicarius rufipectus. The sequence goes on along the minus strand of VXAU01001761.1, from coordinate 325,369 downwards.
CATTGTGTGCCTAACTTCCTTTTCTTTTACTAGGTAAGCAAAACAAACCAAATTTTATACAGATATGAACCATTCTTAGAATCTTAAAATCTACCTACCAAGGGGTTCATAACACTATAGCTGTGTTAAGTTAAAAATAGTTAAACTGATGCAATTCTTTGTGTGTTGAATGGTTTTAGAAACAGAGAATGCCGAGAGGTTGTTCTGTGGGATAAGAGATTTCTTGTTTTAATCTGCTCCATTCCCCAATGTGTTCTTTAAACCCATTCCAGATGATCTGGAATACTCAGAACCATAAATGTATTGAATCTGAAAATTTGGAAAGAGAAAGTATTGAAACCAGAAGACCTGGTTTCCTTAAGGAAGAATACAAGAACATGTAAGCTCTTGCCAAAGGGCTTGTTCTGGGTTCTGTATTCAGCTTCCGGGAGGTCATTTGATATAAACGCTGTTTTTTCCATCAGAAGATATGCTATTGTTCTTTGTGTACTCTCATACCAGAAGAACAATTAGTATTTTAAGGAAAGGATTTGCTCCATGGGACCCTGTAGCAGAGTCACAGCATTTTCATATCTATGTGGATCTAGTTTCAGTTTGTCAATTAAGATAACCAAACCTAAATCTATGAAAGATGTTTATTTTTGACCACTAAGGAATATTGCACAGAATTTACAGTAGCAATAATGAAATGTTGTATGTGGCTTTCTCCAAGAGACGACTGCAGAAGCATTTCAAAGACATATAGGCAATAGTTGCTGTTCTTGCTTTCTCATTGGAAAAAAAATTCAGAGCTGTAAGGCTGACTGGCTAATTTTTTAAGACTACAGACCAAAGGACACTGACTAAGATCACAAAGGGAAACTATAAAATATCCAAACCTGTCTAGTATTATGTTCTAAAAATTAATCTCTGCCTCTTTTTTATGGCCACAAAGTGCCATTTTTCTACACTGCTGAAGAGCCATGAGATGATTCATCCAGTATTTGCTACCAGAGAACTCCTCAGTAGCAAGAGTTGGAGTCTGAAATGATGGACACCTAACTTCCCAACTCATCTCCTTCCGAAATTATAAACACAGTTTCTTCCACCACTGTAAATGAATTTCTAAGTGGTATTTGTGTCTTCTACAATATGTAATTTTGAAATTATTCAGTACTAAATAGTACTTCTCTCAACTACTACAGACCGTAGAAACATAACTGCCTACATTAAGATTCAATCATGAGCATCACAGATGTTTTGTTTTTTTTTTCCTTTTTACTACTAGAGCAATGAGTTTTTATTTAAAAAACGTTTGTGATCTGCTGAAAATCCCAGGTTTGGCACTAGGTGATGTCAGGTTTTCAGCGGAATGCAATGTTATTGAGCAATTGACAGTAGTGTCTTGTAAGTTATTGTCAATCAGAATAATAACAAGGGGGGAAAAAAAAAGGTTCCAGGTAATTTTCAAGAAAAAAGAAAATATATGTTTTGGGCTGCTTTGGGTATAGATGTCAAAATGTGTTCAATATCACTGTATCCTTTCTTTGCTTGAAGTGCTTTAAGTTTACAGTATAAATTATGACAGAGCTAATAATATTGAAGAGGTGGGTAGGTGGCCAAGATGAACACACCATGTGGCAGAGGATGGGGTTGACTATTTGGAGAATGACAGCAGACAAGGAGCTGTCACACAATTCTTGTGTGTGCTATAGTCGAGATTGTTGAAGAAGTGGAATGTATTGAGAAAGAAGCATTTGTATACTCCTTCCTTCTCCCAGGCTGCAGCATTCTTACATGCATAAATTCTCCAGACCTGTCATGTTTTCCACTCCTTATGCTGCTTTTATGGATTCATGCACATAGGGGAGAAAGGTTTTATGTATCCAATAAAAAATGTGAATGTGTAGGTATATAAACATGTAGAGTAGCTTATAATGATTTCCAAACTGTACAAACTAAGAAGAAAAGAAATAAAAGGCAATAAGAATTATTCTAATAGCTTTTATGAATGTGCCCCTTCCAGTGCTGTTGCCTATAGGTAACAGTAGCTGAACAATGAAAACACATGGGAAGACTGACTGAAACTCAGCATTTCTCCCACACAGGTGTGTCTGGTGCTTTTTTTGTGGGTAAAAATCTCTAGGAGGGATTATGAATTACAAACAGTGAAAACACAAAGGTAGCAGCTCCAGAGATAAATGGGACAAAATTCAGATAAAATCAAAATGAGTAGAAAAAAGCAGAAGCATGACACTTTCATTAAACCTGCAGGGCAAAGCAAATGACGTATTTCTGTTGCTAAAGGAAAGGCAGGATCCTATGATTTCTGTTTGGTCTGACAAGAAAAAAACACTTTTTAACACAATTTCCACTTATGTCACATCCACACAACTGCTCACTCTGCTGTATTCATTTACCCTTGCACAGATTCAATGAAGGTGGTCAGAAGAACTGCATTGGAAAATAGGTAAATAGAAAAGCTCTGGGAAAGGCATGAACACAAATAACAGGACTTCTACTGCTACTGTCAATGTACAGACTAGACTCTGCTCATGCTTAGGGTCTCAGAGCAAACACAGCTGACATTGGAGAACCTACCTCCTTTGTCAGCTGAGAAAATCTCATACAAAAATCACAGAGGGTCAATAAATATAAAGTGTTGCAAATTCCGTTTCTACAAAATAAAATGCAGCATCCAGTGGCTTTAATGCTCCAGATAGGTATTGCCTCAGCTTGCCAATTTTAGAGTGGAACCACATTTTAAATATTCTGCAGACTGTAGTTAAGTGCTGTAGTATGTTAAACTTTCCAGTCTTACATATTTCAATTGATTCTTTGTTCTTCTCTTTTAGAACAGGTTAATGAAGCTATAGGGAAAGAGAGGAGGATTGGTTGTTCAGTCAAACTGCAACATATGGAAAATCCAACATTTCAGTGAGTTCTAGGAGTATGCTAACACACTTATTCTGGTGAGACTGGTATTAATGGTTACTTATTCCTCTGTTCCACTCTTAATTTAAGGATTTATAAGCACTTTTACACACACAAATTAAACATCACATCAATTCACTGAAGAAAAGATTGCAATTACTTTTTTTCTGGGAAGAAGAACTAAGACAGATAGATGTTATATGACTTACCCAAGGCCACTGTAGAGTAAGGGCTAGACTTTATGCCTCTGGAGCTCCAATCCCATCCATGAAATCCTGATCCCACACTCAGGAAGAAAAAGGGCGGAAATGAATATTTTAAGTTAATCCTGCTATATTTTCAGGATCCTTGTTCTAGAGTGTCTCAGTGAATGTGAACACGAGCAAGCAGGAAATCAAAATGCTTCCCTTTTCAGGTTAGCTATTACAAAGTTTCACAGTTCCACACATATATAAAAAGTGCATTTTGAGAAGAAGCTTTTAAAGGGATAACATAAAAGTGAGGAAGCAAAAAACTGAACCTCAAAGTCACAGTAATTAGCTCCACATGACTAGCTGATAATTACTGATGTCCTTTTTTCTTTTCTTTTTAGTGAAGAAAATTAAGACACCAGAGTGGATGCTACTTGATTAAATAAGCTATGCAATTGTTATGGCCACATTATCACAAAGTCAGGGCATATCCCTTAGCTCAGACCATGTGTGCATCTGCACCATATGCAGATTTCCTTCACTGTGCCAGTCCCCCTTTCCTCAACTCCTGTACACAAAGGAAAGAGTCATTCATAAATAACCCCACTTCAAGAGCGCATCAGGGAGAAAATAACTTGCAAATGTCAAGAATGGCTGATAGCAAGTGAGCAGTCAAGCACAGAGGAGAAAACCATTCTCAGAGTGTGTTTACAAGCTGGTTTGTCCATAGCATGATTGATAGGTCCCAATTTGGCACAGAAGTTTCTTTTTAACTAGAAATTCTTCCTAAATACGCAAAATAAGCTTAAGAGCTGTGGGAGCCTGACCTCTATCAGTGGTAGCCCTGAAATATTCTCTCAAAGTAAAATTAAACATGCTCTTGCGTATGACTTCAAAACAACCACGGCAAATGTCTGAAAAAAAAATTTTAAAGTCAACAAGTTAGCAAATTACTGTAAAATATATCAAAATGTACCTGTGGTAGTTAGGACTCTCACACATTTCTTCTAATTAGAAGTACCCCTTTTGCAAATACTGCTGCCTAATCCCATCCTTTCCTCTTGACATTTACCTGTTCAGTCCCCACCCACCACCACCGCTTATACACTCCATAACAGAGCAGTTTCTTTAGGTTCTACTCTAAATAATGCATGCCCATGCCTGCCATCTAAATCCTCTGAAGTTATAAGTTGTTTCCAGTCATAAAATCATAAAAATTAGAGGCAGAAAATACCTATTAGGTCATTTAGACCAAAACCTCATGCCGACGCAAGATTGTTCCCTTAAGTACACTTTCTACGGCTTTGTCCACTCTAGTTATAAATGTCTCCAGGGACCTCTTTAAATGTCTCTAAAGTGGTGTTTCTTCTGCTTCCCTCAGAAGGATTTTCCACAGGCTGAGAGCCATTCTTGACAGGTGAGTCATGCTTGTTTGAAAGTGCTGGTCCCGGTAAAGCTCTAAGCTTTGTCTCATGCCTTTTGATTCCTGATTAGCATTGTCTACAGCAAGTCAGGTGAGGCCTTTGAGAAGGATAAGTGCATGAGAAGTTCACTGCTGCTATTGCAGTTCTGAAAAATTAATTAGAAGTAATTTAGTGCTGCCAGGCTGGCAACCTTTGTAGCTATTTCATTGCTCTGGGATGTCATGAAACCACATGTGTTTCACCCTGCAACCTCTGTCAATTGTATCTTTACCTACATAGGTGTTACCTGCTGCAGGGGGAGTGCACCACCAATGAGAGAACTCTGCAACACAAGTGCAGTACCATGAGGAAAAACACCTGACAAGGGATGGAAAAAAAAGGGCGATGGTCTGTATACCAACTCATTCATAGGTTGGGACTGGAAATTTTAGGAGGAAAAGGGTAATAATCTCTCCCAAGAAGTTTCTGGTACTTCAAGCACTAGCTGATGTTTAAATTAGAAATGCATAGGAATGGTCTTGTGTTCAATCTGCTACAGCATCTGGCCAGTTTTATGAGTGTGCAGACTGATGGCAGCCGAAGTGTGTGTGAAATGGTCTGTCAGCTATCTAGTGCACAGAAGAAGCTTGAAAAAAAGAGTGAGACGGGATAGAATGGGGTGGGAACGTGGTGTGGGAGGAAAATCGTCTTTCAGCAGAGCACTCACTTTGACCCAGTCATACTCATTGAGAAACTACTTTCAAAAACCACTGCTTCACCCAAAGTCCAAATCCAGAGAAAGTGGCACTCACCAATGTGGCAAAAGAGCTGACCATTGGGAAAAGGCCACACACTGTTTGAGACAAATAGATACAGTTCAGTTTTGAAGAAAAGAATTGTTTTGGGTGTTGCCCAGCACCAGCTGAACTTCAAAACCTGTTACAAATACAACTGACAATTTCTGCTATGCCTAACCTAATTAACTCCTAAAAACATCTAGTCTTTTGTTTATCTTAAAGCCAGATAGCCTCACCCAGAAGGTAGTATCATGTCTACACAGGAAAAAAGAAAAACTAGGTAGGAAACCCAGAACTGATTCTCCACAGTCAACTGAGGAAGCAAAGCAGGTGATCATATAAACAAGCAAAGGGGGAAAAGAAAGAGAACATTTATTCAAAGAGAGCATTTATTCCAGTGAAAATGTATGCAAAAGCCAAACTTCTTGCACATTTACTCCAGCAAAGACATATGCCAGGTGAACTGTTGAGCCACTCATTGATATCAACACAAACCCCTGGCCATTCACATTTTCCCTTTTCTCCTTCAGAGCAAAGCCTTCTCCAGCCTTTTGCTTCCATAGGAAGCAGAAATACTCCAAGAAATTACTTTCTAAATGAAGTTTGGCGAATTTATTGTGGAAGTGCATGTCTATGCATGTGTGTGCATGTGCACTTTGTGGAAAGGGAAGAAGAGTACAAAAAGGCAATTACACGGCTGGTGGTCACTCATCATCTCAGGGATGCTTGTACAGGATGGATGAGCTGTCAGCACTTCCTCAGCCCTTTGCCACAATATCCCTCAGCTCATGTCCAACCAAAGAAACACACAAGTAAAATGGTATACGACTCCCTTAAAACTTTATTTGTACACCTATATCATGTAAAACGATTTATTAGCACAAAGAGAAAATACCTAGCTAGTCAAAAAGATCACAGGTTCTTCACAAAGGCTCACTATATTGTGAGCAGTGATGCAAAATGTGATGAGGGAAGTCTTTTAACTATAAGACGTTCCTCCACAGGATCTGATGGGGATGGAATGTTCCTCCAGCTGATGTTCATCTACGGAAGCATTCGTGACATCTCCTATAACATGCTTCATGCCCCACTTCACCCAAAATTCCAACTGTGGCACATTGTCCCACTGTAAAGAAGCAAGTAAGTAAATAAAAATTAAACCAGCATATTTAAGCAAGTGCCGATGCACTTCAGCTACTCTGCTTCTGGCGCTGTTTCATTCCACATACACAGTCTGGAAGAAAGGATCTGCAGATTACTTGTAGGATGCAGAGTTTTCTGTGCCAAATGACTCTACAAGCTTCAACAGCAGCTCAGACAGATGCCTCCAGGTGATGAAGTGGTAAGGACAGCAATGGAGGATTGGCAGACTAACAAAATGACTAGCTTTGCCACTGGTAAAGAAAGGCTGCGTGAAGCTGAGCAGTGAACAGAGGATAGAGAGAGGTAGGGTGCAAAAGCTGTTCATTACCTGGCACTGAATTTCCTTGGAATTCTCTGCCCACAAGAGCAAGCTGTTGCAGTGATGGCTGTGGCTATAGCAGCTATCAGACACCTCAGTGAGCATTAGCAATACAAAAAGATTGAAGCAGTAGGCAGGGCGGACAGCTGTCCTGGAAATCCACCTCCAAGCTGTACAAGGGTACAATAGCACCCATTACCTCTTACTAAACTTCTACATTCACCCTGAAGGAGCTTTTCCATCCACAGATTAAGCCCTGCACACAGCCTCTCACACAGACAGAAGCTCAGTAGACTCGTGATTGTGAGCAGGGCTCTTCCATCACCTATGAGCCTGACTAATGCAATGTATGCCATTGACAGCTAAGAAGATGCTGAGCAAACTGCAAATCAGATTGCCTCACACAAGGTATTCATGTCTATCCTGCAGCACTGCTGGCCAGCAAATGTCTGAGCAAGGAGAGGAATACAGGTGACTCTCCATGACAAACCACAGAAGGATAGTGGGAAAGGGAGTAGGTCTTCTCTACAGTCTCTTTAGCTGAATATTCCATGTAGATAAAGGTTCCTTGAAAGCTTCCTGCTCATGGTTCTATTCCTCCAAGGCTTTAATACAGATTTAGTTTGTTCAGACTTTGTTTTGGTTAATGGGAATAAAACTGATGGGTAAAAGTCTCCCTCAGGATCATACATAAAAAAATAAGGTTTCAAAGATGCCCTCAGTGTAGCCACCCATGCTCTGACTGGCAGCTGCTCAAAAAACATAATTTCTTGAATACAAAATACTAAGTAACACCATATTTCTTAGCTCATGTCCCACCACAGTTTCATTTCAGCACAGCAAAACCTCATTAATTCGCACTTTGCTTATCCACACACCTTATAATTCACACGTGAAAACAGCAGTCAGCAAAGATTTAGCAACAATGTGCTTTATTGAGGTCTCATGTTGCTGAGATTTCATTATTTCTGCAAAATATGCTACCGTTCATTCACTAGTATGAACTAGTGAATTTCAACATCACCATAAATATCTCAAACTAGAGATAGGTTCACACTTGCAAAGTTTGACTCTAAAGTCCACAACTAGGAAATGCCAAAGTTTGAACCTGGAGGAAAAATAGTTGTGTGCAAAGGCAAAATGAAACTAGATTATGATCTCAGCTTGTGGTGTTTCCTGCATTATTGTATTTCCTTGCCTTTAAAAAGCACCTTTTGTTAGGTTATACACTAAGTAATAGATTCTTACTTGCATCCATTCTTACTTACTTTTTAAAAGCACCTTTTGTTAGGTTATACACTAGCAAATGGATTCTTACAAGCTTTTATCGGGGAATACAAAGGAGGCTTTAACACACATTTGTATCTACTTCAAATCTGGAAATATCTTCAGGAATTCTGGACAAAGGGTCTTTAATGGTCCCAATGCAGTTCACAGGTACTTTCATGGCAGTCACTAACCCACCCCAAGCAGACTTTCTGCCTGCTACCCAGCAGTTATTGATTATTGGGAAGCAAATGAGAACCTTGATCTTCCAGAGAAGGAAGGTCTGTGACTGGCAAACACATGGTGGGTAGGAGCCATGTATGGCTGCTTCACGCCAGGCCCACTGCAGCAGGGCAAGGTACAGAGGTCAAGATACAGCCAAATTTTTGTGACAGGTATGGAAAACTGAGGGTTTGAGTGAAGTTTAGAATTAGAATTTAGTTTCAAAGAGTTTGGAGATACTGTAGCAACAAACAGAATGAAGCTGCTCATCACTTTTGATATTTGAACAATCCAAAAAGAGCCTAAGATATGGGTCTCTTCTACATGCTGAAAGACCTCCCAATACTACCTAACTCAGAGTCTTGGGCATTACTACTGCTGAGTTTTTCCCTAAAATTTCCTTTAGGAAGATTTTATTTTCTCAAAGTCTAAACCTTCAGCTCTTCAGGGCTGAGCCTGCCTTCCTGCTGTCTCTAGGTACACTGGAGTCACACTTCTAGCCTAAGAGCTACCTCACTCTCCGCATCCTCCCTCTGCTGAAGCTAAGGAGCACCAACATTCCATTTCCATTCCCTTCTCCTCCCAGACCTCCACCCCACTCATTGTAATATTTTCAGGTTCTATACTATGTCTGGGGTTTTGCCTGTTTAAAGTCTGATGAGCAAAATTGAATAGTAAAATATTTAGCAAATGAATTCCTAGATGTTGAGAGGTTTCCCTTCACAGAGCACAAATGATTGCATCATTCAAGCAGTGTTTTTCTTTCATTGTTCTGCAACAAAATCCTTTTTATCCCAACTGCCATGTTCATTCCTACATCCTGCTTATTTCAAGAAGAGATATAGTTATTTTCATGCTATTTATATCAGAAATTATGGGAGTTTTTACTACTATTTCCATACACTGTTTGTTTTCAATTTTAAAAACACAAGGGTTAAGCCCCTGATATGAGCAATATATGTATCTTTTTATGGAGTGGCGTAGTTATTACCATTTTACAAGATTTACCACTTGATTTTCACACAAGCAATTTCTTTAGCAGAAAGCTCTTAGAGGGCTCTCAGGAATAACATCTTTGTTCCACAACTGTTGCTCCATAACTCCTTCTGCCCATTCCCCGCCCTCAACCATATGCCAGATCACAGCAGGTATCTGATGCCTATTGTAAATTTCAAGTGGACAATTTAAGTCATATGTTTGTCATGTTTACACAAGAGCTTTTGGGTATCTGAGCTCTTTTGGATGCCTGTAAAACTACTTTCTTCAACACCCAAAGATTAAAGGTATGAAAGCATAGAAGCAACTGTCAGACTAGTGCAACGATGTGAAACAGCAGGCAGTGCTCTGTTTTGCAAAAATATGTGACAAAATCCCTGGCATGCACAGAAAACTCAATTTCCACAAAGTTTAAAACCTGAATTCCATTATAAATTGCTTTATCTTGTGAATTACCTCCAGCCTGTGTTCTTTCCATGCTGATTCTACTGCAGTTCAGGATGACCTTCTTATCCACATAAATATCTAGTCTTTCCTGAGTTTGCTAAACCTTTGGTCTGAAAAATACCCCAGGAAAGAATGTCTCACAGTCCAGTTCCACATAAGTAAAACATATTGCTACTTGTCCCTGACTACCACCAATTCAAGCAACCTTATTTCTCTCACCATTTCCTAAAAAGAACTTCTTGCCATGTTTGCATCTGTCAGGGAGCAAGAACATATTTGAGGCAGCTTTTTAGATGTCATTTTACATCAGTTTGGTAACACAATGGGGAATGCAGGCTTTGTCACAGAAAAGATGGTGAACGTCCTCCCAGAGCTGATTCATTCCTGTCCTTTGGGGAGGGCAGCGAGAGCTGCACAGAGGCACCAGAGCAAGTCATCTCTAGACTCTGAGGTGATTAGTGAGCTGCCATTAGATATTCACATTTTCCTCATTGCAAATGTGTATCAAAATACCTTGGAACAGTTAACATATGCTTCAAATATTATAATGCACATTCCCTACAAATCCATGGGGCCTCATGGGACTCATCCAAGAATCCTCAAAGAGCTGAGTGATGTCATCACAAAACCTCTCTTGATGATTTTTGAGTGGTCTTGGGAATTGAGTTGACTAGAAACTGGGAAACATTGTCCTGATTTTCAAGAAGGGCAAGAAAGAGGACCCCAGAAACTACAGACCTGTCAGTCTCACTTCAGTGCTGTGTAAAATTGTGAAGAAGATTATTCTGGGAGGTATTGAAAAACACCAGAAAGACAACACAGTCAGTGGTCACAGCCAGCACAGCTTCATGAGAGGAAAGCCCTGCTTACCCAATCTGATTTCCTTTTATGGCAAGGCAACGCACCTAGGTGATCCACGGAAGCCAGTTGATGTAATATTTTTGGATTTCAGGAAAGCTTTAGATACTGTTCTCACTGTATCCTTCTGGACAGAGGGTGATAATGAATGGGATAACATCAGGATGGTGACCTGTCTCTAGTGGGGTTCCACAGGGCTCCATCTTGGGCCCTGTGCTCTTCACATCTTCATAAATGACTTGGACACAGGACTGGAAGGGATACTAAGCAAGTTTGCAGATGACATAAAAGTCAGGGGAGCTGTTGACTCCCTCGAAGGCAGGGAGGTCCTGCAGAGAGACCAGGACAAATTAGAGGGCTGGACAATCACCAACCATGTGAAGTTCAACAAGGGAAAGTATTGGATTCTGCACCTGGGATGGGGCAATCCTGGATGTGTGTACAGACTGGGGAATGAGGTGCTGGAAAGCACCCACAGAAAGGGATCTGGGGCTGCTGGTCAACAGCAAGGTGAATATGAGTCAGCAGTGCCCTGGCAGCCAGGAGGGCCAACCGTGTCCTGAGGGGCATCAGGCAAAGCATCACCAGCCGGGCAAGGGAGGGGATTGTCCCGCTCTGCTCTGCACTGAGGCAGACTCACCTTGAGTATTGTGTGCAGTTTTGGGCACTACAATATAAGAAAGATACTAAGCTATTAGAGAGTGTCCAAAGGAGGGCCACAAAGATGGTGAAGGGCCTTGAGGGAAAGTTATGTGAGGAGCAGCTGAGATCACTTGTTCTGTTCAGCCTGGAGAAGACCTCATTTCAGTCCACAACTTTCTTGGTAAGGACAGAGGAGTGGAAGATACTGATCTCCTCTTTGTGGTGACCAGTGACAGAACCTGAGGAAATGGTCTGAAGTTGTGTCAGGAGAGGTTTAGGTTGGATGATAGAAAAAGGTTCTTCACTCAGAGGGTGGTTGGGCACTGGAACAAGCTCTCTGGGGAACTGCTCACAGCTCCAAGCCCGACAGAGTTCAAGAAGTGTTTGGATTATACTCTCAGGCACATGGTGTGACTCTTGGGGATGGTCCTGTGCAGGACCAGGAGTTGACCTCGATGATCCATGTGGGTCCCTTCCAACTGGGCTTATTCTATGATCCTGTGACATGTTCATATCCAAACCATAATAGAACCAGTTAGCAAACTGGTGCTTACTTGATGCTAAATATTCCTTGAAGTGCTAACTGCAAGCACATTTCAGGAATCCAGAGTACTCTTCTGCCTGTCAGTGCAGGTGAAACTTACATGCTTTTAACAAAACTGGGATAAACGAATGATGCAAATGAGTAGGCAAAGACAGCTGCACCACCTGTAGCTAGGACTGCTGGGGTTTACTTGCATTTATAAAGTCTCAAAAGTTACAAGTTAGATGTATTATTAGAAAAGTTTGATTTTTCTAACTGGAAGATCAAATTACTGAAAAAAAAACTGACATAGAATTAAGAGAAAATATTTTAACTTTTCAACACAGAGAAAGGTGATACCATTCTTTGTATTTTCAATATTTTCATAGTTTACAATAGTAATAAGGGCATCTAGATTAGATGTTTCCTGACAGTTCATGGCTGTCTGGATGAAAGGCTCTGTTTTAGTTTTGGAACTCAGCTATGCCATCCAGCCACTGCAGCTCAAAGAAGCCTTCCATGATTAGCTTAGCCTCCAGTGTTATTCAGGTCACTGTGGGAAGAGCACTAAAAGGAAGAGAAAACATCCATGGATTTGCTGCTCCCCTCAGCCTAGTTACATACAAGATTTCCAGACAGAAGCACGTGACCACATGTCATGATATTGGTGTGTATCAGACCCACCATGCATGACTTGCATGGGCAGACAGTACCCAAGAAAATTACACAAATTTCCAGAATTCTCAGACCCTTGTCAGACAAGATATCTACACTTGGAAATATTAGGGAAAGACTTATGGCTATCTGGAAGCCCAACATTCTTAAGGATAGTAGAATCATGAAGAATTGACTGGTTTTGGCCAGCCTTCTTGCTATTGGAGCCTTACGGATGCCTGTCAGAATCACACAGCAATCAGATTAAAAAAATAAATTAATGACAAGATTTTCAATGTTCTTTTTCCTGTGGGATCAGTTCAGAAAATCTAACAGAAAAGAAGAGGTGCGAACTCAGGACCATGTGTGCCATAAAGTCACAGAATATCTTTTTAGCTGTATTTGGTGTGCACCAAGTACATGGAGGAGAACTTGCCCACAACCAAATGTGATGAGGATGTTTTAAATCTCCCCTAGGAACACCCTAGAGGAACCAAAGAGGCTCTAAATTAAAGGCTACAGGTGTTATGTACCAGGCATGCCCATTTAGAGAAGACACTTTGCCCTGATGCTCTTTTTATAACATTCTCCTCTAGGATCTTTTTATGTCTTATGTTCTTTTATTGCAGTACCAATTAGCTGAAACAACGATATGAACCCCTCACCCTGCTGTGAATATTAAAGAATGCTGTGGAATTAAATAGAGTGCACTACCAGAGAAATAAAGTTGATTTTATTAGCCAGAATTAAAGGACAGTAGAACTCTTTTTAGATTGTCTTGATAAACTGCATTTCAGTGAGGTTAAGGAAGCCTCTTTAGGGGCTGCAATAAATGTATGCACTTGTATATTTTGTAAGTCACCTCATCATGTGTACAGCTCCTGGAACATCAGGTCGTTTTTTTTTAATGGGGAGTCTCAAACTCATATAGACATCAAGAATAAACACCAATCTTATCTACTATGAAGTACTTAACTATCACAGAATCACAGAAAGTCTAAGGGACCATAGTGGGTCTTCTGGTGCAACCTCTCTGATCAAGCAGGGTCATCCTAGAGCACATTGCACAGTTTTGCATTTGTACTTATTCCAGCCAAGACAAGGTTAATTTTTGAAGTAGATAGGAGGGGCCATGTCCAGGACCAAGAGGGTGTTCTGTACCACCTCACATCATTACTAGTGGTGAGGGGAAGGAAATCTTTTCAAGGAGAGTGAGTTCTTTCTGAAATAGTGGGGTGGTCCTGGTTCTGAGCTGTGGAGGTAGCATGGCAGAGGTAGTGGTCAGGTATTGTCTATTGTTGGGGTGTTCTACCATGAGTAGTAATGTTTCTTTTTTTTATACATGTTGTCAATAGTATTGTTGCTGTAAGTGTTTGGGGGTTTTGTCTCATTTCTTTTTCCAGTAAATTGTTCTTATCTCAACCTGTGATCTTTACCTTTTATGCCCCAATTCTGCTCTGCATCCTACTGAAGGGAGGAGGGATAGAAAGAGAGGGCAATCAAGAGGAGTGGCCAAAACACCATCAAGCACAACTGTGCTTAGGTGGTGTTTTAATATCCCCAGTGAGGGCAACCCCTCAACCTCTTTGGCCAGTATCTCTTTGGTACCATCATCCACCTGAAAGGAGTCAAAAAAACCACACTTTTTTAAGCTCACTTGATAGAACGGTTTTGTAAGGCACATGGATGCTGCAAGAAAAGTGTGTAACATTACCCATCCCCTCCAAATGAAGAATGATCAAGTGATTAAGCTGTCCTGAGGAACTTTTAGTTCAGTCCTTCTGCTGGAGTCTTTTTGAGCCCTTAAGTGTTTCACAAAACCTCCACTGTGTAGAGCAATTTGCAAACTGTTGATAGCACTCTTCTACCTCACCATGCCATGGCAAAAGAATTACATAATGCTATGATACCCTACCAGTGCAGAAACCTGCGAGATGCTGTTGTTCTTTCCTCCCCATTTGCCCTCTGGGCATGCACTATGCACCTTCTTATTCTTCAGTCAAGTTTCTAAGTAAATTTCCTTCCAAAGTCTGTGCTATTTCATACATAGAAATCAAGAGCAAATTATCCTGCAGTCCACAAAGCCTGCTAATTTTGGGATGGCAGTAGAATTCTCACTGGAGCCATCTGGTACATACAATGTGAAGCAGGTACTAAGCCACCTTACAAGTACCAGGGTGTACATTTTGCCTCCTTTGTCTCACAGGTATCCAAATATGTGCCTGTTTAAGCAACAGCAGCTAGTGACCAATGAATGACACCAATGACGAGACATTATTCTCTCCTTTTTTGTAATAGATGGATTCACAGTATTAAAACCAGGATATAAGTGAAAACCTTTGAATCTGGACACAGTGCTTTGCTCTTAAATGTCATCATTTTTGGCCACATCTGGGAGGTTGATTTGCAACGTGCTTGTCCTTCTGATAATAGAAAACCAGAAAGATGCTAAAAAGTTTTCTCCCCTGCAAACTAGAAGAGAACAGTTTCCAGCAATGCTGCTTCTTCCCCATAGAGAAAAAGCCCACCCTGTAATGATTGTAGAAGGTCTTATTTAAATGGTTTTGAAACAATGGGTAGGAGGAAAAGGGACTGAAAAGGGGACATTTAAGTGTTCCAAAACTTTGAACAGATTTGTTCTTCTCATGCTGATGCACACTGAGCAGCATTAGATCACATGCTGCTAATATCATGTTGATTTATGGTCTGCATAAATGGAAATAAATGGTATTTTCTGTTACCCAGAGAATAATAGATGGTCCTGGAATGAACACAACACCACATTCACACAACAGGCTCTGTTCATGTCACAAGCAAGTGGAGTGCAACTTCGTAAAGGCACTCTCTGCCATTCCCACCAAAAATCTTTGATACCCACTGATTTTAATGAGTAGGAGTGGACATTTAGGACAGCATTTTCCGAAGTGTCTGAATGATTTAGAAACCAAAGCTGTGGTATAACAAAGCAGGCGAAATGTTGGGTGAATTTCTCCCTTGAATGAGAAACTGGAGACTCCCCAGGTCCTTCCACAAAGTTCACCAACCACACAAGTTGGTCAGGATCCTCTGTGTCATTTCCTCCACTTCTTCCCTTCCCTGCAAGAAACCTCAGGGCTTTTTCTCATCACGTTCCTCCTGGCCTGAGTGGCTTGAGTTCTCTCTTGAGAAAGACATAATCCTCTCTTCAGACATGGTGTGGGACATAAACAGGGGGGAGCTAAACTTCTGAGCTAGTGAAACCCCCATGCCACCCTTGAAAATGGGACTTTGGGTGCTAAATCACTCCAACTACACTTCAAAACTTACCCATAATGGTACCTGGCACTGAAATTTCGACTCCAGTGCAGTCTGTGATTATGGGCATACAAACAAAGGCCATGAGTTACTTTGGTTTAATGAGTCATTATTTAAGCTAATATGTTTTACTTTACAACCAGGGAGGGTAAGTTTGTGCAATCAGCCAGTTATCATTGCACAGCTGATGAGCAATACCCTGGTAAGATGTGGCAACCTTGTTGCTTTTGAACATCTGCCCACACTGCTCCATTATAATGGGGCCTAATAGAGCTCCAAATAGCTCTGGTTCCAAAACAATCTCAAACACAACTTCTCCTTTAATAGACTTTCTGCACTGCCAAAATATTCACATTTCAGGCTGAAAGACTGAGTCTTTAACCTCAGGACACAGATGATTTTCTGTTATTGTTGCTGTTGGCAAAGAAGGGAAGATTAAATAAGTTTGAGACAATTTCATTTTTGATTCTGTATAAATATAGTCACATCCATAGTGTTCTCTACTTTTCTGGTTAGATGTTAAAACCTTACCATTAATGTGTGTTACACCCCATGTTGTAATTAAAGGAACAGCTGGTAAAGCCACATACTATTAAGGTTTCCTGATGCTTCACATAAGATTTCACTTCCTTATGGATATGTTTGTATTACACTGAATTCTTATCTTTATTTTTGCTTCCCAACATGTTTACATCTTAATTTTTAATCTTTATGGTTATTCTATGTGTTTCCATTCTGAATATATAATTACTTTCCAAATATATTAATATAACATTGAAACAATTGAGACCTACTCATTCATCCTTGAGCAGGTGTTATTATATAACATGTTCATACATCAATGACAGTTAAAATATCTAACGGAGTTCAACTGAGCACAAAAATATTGGTGTGTGGTCACTATACCACGTTATTCATTTTATTTGGCCGCTCTATCCCAGTAGGGACAATTAAGAGGAATTTAAGAAGATAAAAATTATGTAGTCATTGCCCTTCATACACAGTATCTTATGAGGGCCAGCACTTGACATTGCATAGAAGTTTGAAGACTGACAACAGCATGACTGGATGATTGGGCTTGCAGTGTAGTGGACATCCTCATACCTCTTACGCTCTTAATCTTCTGGAGCTGACAGAGATAGAAGAAGGAATTTATATAAAATACTTTGTTTTCTTTGATGTTCTCTGCTCTCCAAGACACACAGGGATGTACGCACAGAAAAACTACTGGCTCATTCGTCCATGCGTGCAACAAAACAAGAATCCTAATACTAATATTTCCAAAAGAGGGATTTCTGGAATTCCACTACAGTAAATCCACTCTTTAACTTAGGCCATCACTAAAAGCATTGGATTCCTTAATCTCCAGTGACTTCAACTATTAGAGCTCAAAAGTTTCAGAGGATGAACTTATGTAGGCACGTATGCATTCCTTCGCTTCCGTTGCCACAGCTAAATTTGTCAAGGATCGTGAGTCACAGCATGTAATGACACAAAAACAATCATATAGTCACCAATGAAGGAAAACCTGTGCCTTTTTTCTGACAGATATTTGCCAAAGGAAAATGCAAGAACACACTAATTAAGACTATAATATGTTCTGGATATGCACTGCATGCTGGCAAATATTCTCCACTTGGAGAACTCAGTAAAATAGGTGAGGGAGAGGAAGGGTAGGAAGTGAGACAGATCTAAAGTCAAGTGAAAACTCCAGGGTTCCTTAACAAATAAAAACCAGGGTCCAGGACAGAGTTTTATAAACAATTTCCTGCTGAGAACTTTATATAGTAATATTCAGTTTCTCAGGGAGGAGGTAAATGAAAAGAAAGTTCATTTCTTCTACTACAACTTTAATAAGAAAATAAGCCATTATCTTGTTTCTTTAGCATCTTTATCAAAAAGTAAAGCCAAAACTACCCAGGCAGACACAACTGAAGCAAAGCAAATCTGAATAATCTCTTGGCTGCATCTTCATTTCATCAAGGTCAGCCACTAATACACATATACATATATATATGTGTAAATATATATATATTCACACACACATATGTATGCATGTATTTATATTAGAATGTTACAGTAGCATAACTGTAAAAAATGAAACTATTCCATCTTCACAGAGAGAAACATTTCAACTAACCACGTCTATATTTATAAAGGAAAAAGGAAAAAAACTGGTTTACCTTTGACCAAAAATAATTTTTGATCTTCAAACAGAATATGCAACAGCAGTAAGTTCTACCTATTTCAGGGCAATTACAGTGCAAGAACTAGCTCAAAAATAGATTTTCTCCAAAAAGCATCACTATTTTTTATACTCATTGAAATTCTTTAGACCAGTATTCTGCAAACCCAACTTTCCCTTTCTTAATAATAGTTTACTTCAGGTAAAGCTAAAACCAGAAATGTAGAATGGAAGGCAGAGTCACTACAACACTTTGGAAGATCAGTCCTGAGTACAGATCCTGTTTATTCAGGGCAGATAAACTGTGCACCTCCTAAACAATTCTCTATCTCATGAATGTCATTCCAGCAGGTGCAATAACACTGTAATCTAAAGTGGCTCAAAGGCACAACTGTGTTTTTGCACATGGGCAGTTAATCCAAAGAGATTTTATTCCTTATGCAGAGAAAAGGAGGAATGTGCCACCAGTTTGTCACAGGGCCCCACAGATTGACTGAGAAGCCAGGAGTGGGATACAGCTTCTAGCAGGACATCTAGCAGTGCACTGGGACAAGCCACTCAGATAATAAACCCCTGAGCTGAAAAGGAAACTCAGGACAGTTCACCTTCATTGTATAGATCCACCAGCTGAAGTGCTGCCAGCAGAGAGAGGTTTACCTGTATTATTTCCTTCTCCCCTGTACTCTTTGAGAAGAGGACATTCTCTACCTGGCTGGGAAATGTCCAGCTTTTCAGGTATGTGTGTTGCTCTCCTATTTTATTCTGAGGAAGATCACTCAGCCTTGCTGCAGGTTTGGTCTGCTGGGGAACAGAGACTGTCCTCCAGATACCAAAGTACTTCCTTTAAGTACCTCAACGTGGTTTTTCTTGCAAGTTGGGTGGTACAGCACAATATGACAGCACTTCTTTTTAAGTCGCAACACTCTACATAATACAGATCCCCTGAGAGATCTGAGTGCTGTGTTTTATTGCACTTTAAAAACACTGTGCTAATAAATTCCAGTCTCATATAAACTACATGGACAGAAGTGCTCTGCCCATGCAATCTGTCTGCCTAGTTCAAAATGTGTGTTATTCGGCAAAAGTCCACAGTTTAACGTTCCTCACTGGAGTGGTACAAATGAAAGGAAGAGCTGCGTTACTCTTTCTCCCCTTGGAAAATAAGGGCAGTACAAAATATGCCAGATAAAATAACTTATGGACTTTTAGCTCCAGTGTTCTTGCACAGTTTCTTTTATTTGCAAATTACATTCTCTACCTGTTTTATTCTTAAAAAAAAAAAAAAAATAACTAAACCATCTCCTGTAAATACTTTTTTATTCTTTCCTCAAAATAACAATGACCCCAAAATTCTTCAGAGCTTGTTTTTTAAAATTTTAAATTAATATCAAAGTTTCATTTTTTCTTCTGGAAATG
Source organism: Formicarius rufipectus (assembly GCA_013399695.1). Taxonomy (NCBI): domain Eukaryota; kingdom Metazoa; phylum Chordata; class Aves; order Passeriformes; family Formicariidae; genus Formicarius; species Formicarius rufipectus. The sequence continues at coordinate 306,100 of VXAU01001761.1, read as the reverse complement.
TCTAAATGTCTTCCATTTCACATTATAGCCAACTCACGCAATTAGATCAAATATAAACTGGAAAATTTAATTATCATTCTCTTACTTTTTGCAGTTAAACAGCTTTTCTGAAAGCTAAAATCCTACCTCACAAGAAAAGTCATGTGAACAGCTAGCAGTTCTGAAATAAAATGAGAAATGGAAGACCCAGATGAGAGCGCGGTGCTGGTCTTAATGTTTTCAGCTTTGTGTCCCAAATTCTCATGACCCAGAAAAATATGGCTACCCATCTTGCCAGTCAAGCTTGCCATATCCTTTCTTCCTTAATCTTTTGGGATATTTTGTTATCTTCTCACAGAAGTCAACTTTTTGGACATATTTCACTTGTGTCTCCTTCCAAGGTTCAGTTTAGTCGAATCATAGTCTGTTTGTGTCTGCTTTCTTTCTTCCATGCATCCAAATCCCCTTCTGGTCTTCAACAGGCCCTTACAATCAGCAGGGACCCTCCAACTGGTCCCCAGTGTAATGTTCCACTGGTTGGCAGGGATATAGAGTTTGTCAAGAAGATGTTGATTTTGTGGCTCAGCTCTGACTGAGTGGTGTTTTCTACGTCCTTGATCCTCAAGATCCTCAAGAATAATATTCCTCATTCAGAATATTCAGGACAGATACAATGGGGTTCATATCCTGCAATGGGAGACATCTAATGCTAGATATCTAAAACTAAGTTAGGCATATTGACTTTCTGTGTAATCAAAGGAAAGAAAAGGTAGCTCTTCTCATCTTCTTCAGTCACCTATCTATGGAAGAGATCCATCACCATCTACAAATAAGTAGTTTTGTATAAAAGAACTGTACAGTGAAGTGCTAAGCCTTAGACAGCTCACTTTGGAAATTTACAATCAGTACAGATTAGTTACATTATTCATTTATGGCAGCAAAATAAGAGCTCCCAGAACTCTGGTTCAAGAGCACCATCACTGTTCACGTGTACCCCAACACAGTTTTGGCCTGTATCAGCTATCACTATAACTATCTGATACCAGCATGTTGTTAGGAGACAGCACAGGTCAGGTATCAACCCTAAGGAGGAAGACCGGACTTTTTAGGAAGAAGAAAGGTGATTTAGGCATATAAGTGCATGCATGACACAAAAATTGGCCAGCAGCCCATGGTCTGTCTAATTTGCTAATGAAAGCATAGCTGAAGAGCTCCTTCTCTCTTTGTGTTCCTGTACATGCTGTGACTGTTGGACAGGGATCTGTCCTGTCCCTGCTTGGAGAAGCAACACACATTATAGAGCAAGATCTTTCTTTTACTAAATGCCTGTGCTGAGAGGGAGAAATTCAACCATGCACTCTCATACTTCACTAGTGACACTCTTTCAGTAAGATATAGAGGAATTTTTCTAGATAAGAAAGCTGTCTGGACTATATCAGAAAGGATGAGCTTTGAACAAAGTCCCAAGCTGATCCAGATACTTCTTGTTCTTTCCTGACTTAGCCCTAAAGCAGCTAAAACAAGATTGATTTTTCAAACCTTTATTTCTTATTTCCAGTGAAAGAAGGACTGAAAGGGTTACAGAAAATGTGAAAAATACTTGAAAACAAGTCCTTTTCAAGAGGACAGGCTAGTCAGTCCTCAAACTCAATGCACCAGCCCTGTTGCTCCCCATTCATATAGCTTTGGCAATACATGGTGACAATTCATGACTAGGGTATGAAAAAATCAGTTCCCTATTGCAGGAATAGGATAGGCAACTGTTTGAGACATATTTTTCTTTTCTTTCCATCTTTTTTTTTTTTTTAAATTGTTTAGCTGCTCTTAGATGATAAATGGATTAATTGTTTGGTGAGAAAACAAGGCATTTATTTACATTTATAATCACAATTTTAATCATTCATCTAATTTAAAAAGTCACTGTTAGTCAATTTTATGGTTTTTTCTCTGGTGTTTTATTTCAGCATAAAGTGTTAAAATGTTAGCACTCCTCATTACTGACTGATTATTTTGCTCAGGATTTTTAGCTTTCTTTCTCTCTCCCTGTGCCTAAAATCCAATTTACAACCTGCTAAAGGCCTCATAAGATTTTTATGGATTATTTCCTGAAATCACATTAATCTAGCTCCTGTTACTTTGCACTAATTTCACCTGCCATTGTATGAAGTAACTAAATTCAATTGCTTGGAAATGATCCCCTAGAGACTTCTTCATGAAGCGAGAAAAAGAAAAAAAGTAACCCTACCTTGATGAGGTTATAAATATGGTGGGAACAACAGGCCTATAAATTCACAGTATGTGAACCCTTATCAAATTATGATAATCAGAGACCTTCAAACTTTCACATAAGATATAGATCAGGGCCTGGATTAGATTGCATTTGGCTTTTTCTCAGCTACCCTAAGAAGTCAGCCCCTTTAGGCTGCAACAAAGGATACACTATTTATTGGTGTTTTAACAAGCTAGGAAAGTTGTCCAGCAGCTTATCAACTGCATCCTGGTTCATTAGAACATCACTTCAACCAGCATTAACTACTCTGAGCATCAGTTATCAATTAGATGTCCCGCATTTTAAGGACAGTCTGCAGATAACTCTGAAAGCTATCTGAGGAAACAGTATTTAAACACAATGAAGCAGCCCAATCTCTCTGACACACAATACTGTCTACTCCATTTGTTTACATGATAAAAAAATCCATCTCCTGTAAGCCTTGTAACTGGGTAGTTTAAGAGCAGCAGGTATGATTGAGATAGAGCAATTTAGTGTAATTGCTCAGGGTTGTAAGAAAAGTTATCTGACTTTCAAGTGGACTGTGTCTGATCCACGCATGGCTTCCCAGACACAGGGACGCTTTCATGCAGTTGGAGGAACAGTGCTCCTTGGAAATGGGGACTCATTCATGCCGAGTGCAGGCAGCAGGTAAAGTGCAGATTACGGTCTTCGATTTTCTAAACTCTGAACTGAGCTCCGGAGAGATGCCACTAGGACCCCAACAGGCTCTTTCCTGGTGCTGCAAATCCTCGTTTGCAGCGTCTTCCTGGCCTCTATAAAGCAGCAAACAGAGACTGGGGCTCTTGACTGCCCCGCACACACACACTTGCCAGTGCTGGGCTGTGCTCTCATCCCTGAGGAGCAGCAGTGTGACCACAGACTTAGGAAGCGTTGAGTTTTCACTTCCTCAAATCAGTGCTAAAGCTGAGTCAACACCAGTGTGGGCCCTGGATTTATCCCAGCCAGCAAGTACTTTATTGTCAAAATTCTTTCGATTTTTGTTTCTTGGAATAGACATTTGTTCTGCTGTACCAATTAACCCAGGATATCCACACTGACATTCTCTTATCCAGGCTGCCATAATAGTACCTGGAATCGGAGTCTGCCCCTCCTCTGCCTCATACTTGGCACTTAGAAATGTTTTTTCCTAAGTACTGTAGGATCAGTGTCACATAGGGGAAGATTTTTTAAGAAGTCATGATACAATCCTTCCCACCTAGAGATCTGTATAGAAGAGCAATAGGGGGAATATATGTGTATTTCTGGTTTAAGCCAGTATGGTGATTTTTAATTTATAAAATGCTGGTCTCGAAGTAGTATCTTCCTAGATAGCAGGACTAAAATGTGTGCCTTTACATATGGTAAATTGCTTCTTGAAATACATTCATACCTCTACATTTGGACAGCTTTCCAACTGGGATTCTGACAACAAATTGTTCTACACTGAAAAGTCGTTTAGAGATCGATCCCCCAAAGGGGTTCTCCTTTGTACATCTACACTCTTATCCTTTATGGCTAAGGGATCATAGCATTTACACATGACATGGAAAATATATTCTATCTTTCAGTCCCAGAGGAACCAAACTCAAACCTCCCCCTTTTCGGGAAACTGGTCTCAACTCTAGGCTGTGAGCTAAATTTGAATAAACAAAAGAAGGGCTCTGTGAAGCTTTCCTGCTGAAGCTGCTCCTTTTCACATGGTGTACTTAACTGTTCCTTGAGACAGAGAAAAAGGATATGATGCAAAGAGGAACCACTTCAAGAGGATGAACTGAATGTCCACCACCCCAAGAACAGTCCATAGGCTGGTGGTTATGGCATTCTCCAAGGAAGTATGAGATGTGAGTTTACAGCCCCTCAGGCAGAGGAAGGAAACTGAACTTGGGTCACCCACATCCTGAATGAGTGTACTAACCACTGAGCTGAATAATAAATAATGATGAAAAGGAGCACTGTCCCACAGCAGCTCTCTTCCAAAAGGGAGAAACATCTCTGCTCTGTTTTTCAAAGCATATCTATTCTTAGACTCCTTACTCCAGAAGTATAAAGATTGTGTAGGAGTCTGAATGTTTCTAGCCCAAATCTGGACTCATGTCATTCAGCTAGCCTCAGCCTTTTTTGTCAGCTAGCAAAATGGCTCTGTGCCTGTTTGGGATCCCACTCCAAAGCCCCAGCTCTCTTTTATTTAAATAACCAGTTTGGGTCTTTAATTGGGAGCTGTATGTTCACTTAATAAGCAGGTGCCGGGGATCATTGTGCAGCAGCAGTGAAGGCAGCAGTGCTCACAACCTTTTGTGGTTGCTTTCATCTCCTGTCCTGGTGCTTATTTAGGTGCTTAACTCTCAGGGACTGCTTTCTCATTCTCCAAGCTGGTCCTACCAGAACTACCCTGCTTCAGGTGACTCACTAGCCAGTGTGAGATGCTCAGATGTTCACAGAAAAAAGGAAAGTCTGTCCTCCTAAACATGGGAGAACTGTGTGTGCATTGTATGCTGTGTTTCCAAAGGCCATTATGCACTTCCTTATTTATATTTTTTTTTATTTTAATATAGTCCTCGTTGTTCACCGTAAACACTCCCCATTCCCAGAGGCTGGGTTATTTTAGAAAGAAACAGAAAAGGCAAATTGTCTTACTTCTGAGATTTCCAGTAATCAGTTTATCACACATTCATAAATCAAGACATTTACTTTGAAGAATGTTTAAGAAATACAAAGTACAATTATAGACAGCTGCATATTTCCAAACACCCCGGTGTTCAAATATGCAAAAGGTACTTTATGTTCTTCTATTTCTTGCCAATAGCAGAAATGCTGAGTCTTTATTAGGAGTGTTTATGGTAAAATGAGCACATGACATTATCTCCTGTCTGATCAAACAGAGTCAACATACTACTTTAAAATGTCAGAGATCTATTTCTGCAGCTTCCAGTAGTTATTGTTGTAAACAAGGGATTGCTGAATTTGCCCATAGCTTAGCCAGAATGTTAATGTTTCCTATTAAACATTTTCTTCTTTCTTTCCTAGACCATTTTGTACTACCACACCCAGCTGTGAACATCTGGCTCCAAGCAGTGACACCAGCTGATGAGAAATGGCATTCCTGCAGCTTTTCCTTCTGAAGACTCATCCAGAGGTGGCTGTTATCCAGCAGACAGCACTCTGCACTGCTGAATGTCAGTGTCTGGAGTCCCACTGGACAAAGGCTCCTAGATGAGTTACTCATACTGAACTGTGTAAGATAAAGTTTTGGGAGTCTGATTCTCAGAACTGTGGCTCTACAAGTCAGCAAGGTCCTCTGGCCAGTCACCTCAAACACTGTGTCACCCAAATGATGTATGGACTGAAGCATTTGAACATCCAGTCTGAAGCACCAGACAAATATAGTGATTACTAACTCAGACTGGTCTCTTGGCACAAACTATGAATGTGCCAGTGGCAGCTCTGTGTTTGAAATCAGCATGGATGACAGCAGTCCAACTCTAACACCGCTTTACGTAATCTGGCATGGCATGAAGCCTCCACTTCTCCACCCAGTAACACTGCAGCAGCTTCTGGAGAGGAAAACTTCCACCCTTCAGTACTTGGTTGGTAATACTACTGGAAAAGAGAATAACACTGAGTGTTAAATATGAGAAAAAATATTATTTTAATTAGAAATAATAATTAATATTTAATGCATTAATTCGACATATAAATTAATAATATTTTAATAATAACTTGCAGTCAACATCCTTTATCACAGGATGACAGAACACTTTATAGATAAAACTCAATTAAACTTCCCATTATCCACCTATGCTATCCTTCCCACTGGCTGCTCTCAGGGTGTTCTGTGAGAGGCAGGTACCTGCCATAATTGTGGTGAGAGAAGAAACTGCAGCACAAGGCTTGTTTGCATTCTCTCAAAAAATCAGAGCTAAGACAATAAAAGACCCAAGGCATCTCCATGCACAAGGTATTGCTCTATACAGCAAATTACTGTAGAACTTGAGTAACAACAAACAGCTTCCAGCATGCAGCCCTCCAAACTAGTGCTGAGCTGTAACTGGAGCAAGTTTTGAACTTGGTCAGACTGCAGGGTATGCTACATCTGCACAACTTTTTGCAGTCAGACCTATGCCTGCCTCAAGCCAGCTGGTTGTAAGCAAGTGCTGGTCCAAAAACCTCAAAGCTTCATTAGTTTGGGGCTGTTTCTCTGCAGATTTTACTGTTAGTGCTTGCCTTACAGGCAAGGGATGGCTGACGTTCATCTGACTGTATGTGAAGGGAGATGGGCACAGATGTGTCTGCAAAGGACCAAGCAGCCATGTACCTTGCTCAGCACTGCACATCTGTCAATCTCAATGCAGACTTACTAAGGACACTTCAGAATTCAGTATTCTGGGGGACAAAACTGGAGCTGAAAGCATTACTTGAATATAGGCTTTAGTGAGCAAGCAGACTGTGACCAGTTAGCAACCATGCCAGGCAGTGTATAAAAAGCCTTATAGCCTGTATGTGCTAGAGGTAAGACTGAGCACTACAACCCTGGAAGATTTTTCTTGTATGGCTTATCTATTTATTGCCACATGGTCAAGGCACTTTTAACACTTTAAAATTAATTCTAAGTTTTCAAGTCAGTTTTTCTTTCTGAATGTCCAGTTTAACAACCAATTTGGATGATGAATTACAGGTCCTTTTGGACAGGAACCGTCCCTCAGCACTCCATCCTTACATTATAGGGGCTCTGTAGCAAAGAGAGGAGCCTCAAAACTGAAGATGCTACTCTGGCTGCCTCAGTGACAATTAAACTATACAAGACATAAAAAACAAGTCAGTAAAGTGTATTGCTTTCCTAAGGCCATTTAACCTAGAATAAGTTTCTTGACCACATGGTGACCTCTGTGAGGTGCATCCCCCCGACTCCAGGCTGCACTATGATCTAAGAAATGCTCATTAGGCCTTGGCAACACTGAGTTGAGCATCTCTGAGTCATCAGAAGCACTGTCTGTTCCCAGGAATTAGCATTGTCTAATAAGTTCCTTGCTTTTTTTAATGAACAGCCTTAGAGGCTTTTATTTTCGACTGAATACCAATCCAGGTGGAATAATATTTTTATTCTCACACTTTTAAAGTGTGAGAACAAAATGCGTGGACAAGATGAAAGGTTATCATGACTGAAGCCTACTCTCTTGCGACCCTATAAACAGGAGTCCAAGAGAGATCCATCGAGCTCTCCTGGGCCACAGCAGGCTGCAACCAGCAACCTCTCTCTGAGGTGGGACATCTCTCAGATGTAACAACTCTCACATTTGCTTTTTCTTGGAGGATTGCCGACTGACGGATCCCCGGCTGGCATTTCACTCCTCAAGATTCAATCCTTTGCCTGTTGAGAAGAATGCAGAAACATTTGAAGTGGGTATTTCATGAGAGTGAAGGGAAATTATTCACAGGAACTTTGTACAGACTCCTTATGTCTGTGTGCATATGCTATATCAAATGTGCTATGGATACTGCTTTCCTAAATTCTTAAGTACTTGAAATTTATAAGTAAGTTATTGTTATAGTATAGTAAATCATATATTGATCCTTTTTTAAATTGTTTAAGTTGAGTCATCAGTTAAGTTAAATTGTTTAAATTAAGTTAAAGTTCTTGCCAGGTCTTTAGATCGTATCCCTTTTTGTCTTTACCCTTTCTGTCCTTCTGTTTTTCCTTTCCTCTTCCCCACCTCCCTTTCTCTCCAGCCACCACATAGATGGTCTTGCATTTATTTCAGCTCAGACTGATACTGATTTTAGATTTCTATGGGCTTTTTCTTGGTATACTTTAGCTACGTAGTAAGTAGAACCTTGTCAAGAATTCTGTCATGCTGCTGCTTTTATATTAAACCTGCTTTTGCTAATATTTTTGCTGGTGATTTTTAAGTGACCTTAAAACACACATTTCATGACAACCTCTCAGCTCAGGATCACTTTGTTCAGGTTCCTGGGTCTCTTCAGTATTACTATAAGACATAATGGCAATTACACTCACAGTAAGTAGTTAAGTAAAGAGGTAGTAATTGAGAAGGTAGTTAAGTACTTTAACACTAGGTTGAATGAATCAAAAACCTGTGTGCACTCCTAAAAGCAGAGGTTCCTTTAGAAATTTATATAAGAACTATAAGTCCCTCTGCCATATGCTCCTCCTAAAATCTTGAAACAGCAAAGTAAATCCACAATGCAACTCCTCATTGCACAACATTTTCCAAATTTTCCCAATATCACGACTTTATCCTTAATTTCACTAATGTTAATTCATTTTTCTTCTACTTCAATTTGACAGATTGTCTATATAACAGACATCTTTAATCAAATTTTTCAGATACCAGTAAAGATAGATCTGTTCATAAGAGTAAATAACCTGGTTTTAATAGTATTCTGAAAACCAGCGGCCAAAGCTATCTGTGAACTTTGCCATCATAAAAGCTTTTTTTGGAACAGACTAGAGACAAAATATTTCATTTGCTTTGTTAATGTCCTTTCATTTGAGTCATAATTATATCCAAACTACAGCTTCTGAGGGCCACACAGAATAATACAAACGCCTTTGTTTCTGTGGATTCATGTTCTGTTGTTTCCATTCCCATTGCAATCCTGGTTACATGAATGAGGAATCCGAATGCAAAGGCATGCAGTATTCTGGGAGTTATAAGAAGCTGAAATGCTTTGATGTTTTTTCTAAAGCCTTTACTCTGATTCACTATTCTTTTTCCACTCTATCTTGAACCATAGCTTTTCTTGGTCTTCATGCATGCTATAGAGCACCCTCCAGATTTGAGCTGTGAGAGAGATGTTTCCATGTAAACACATCACACAGCCAGCTTGAGCCATCTCACCTGGAAGTGGTTTGTCCCAGAGCAGTAATTTCCCCACATTTCAGGACAGGATCTTGACAAGCCTGGGTTCCACAAGATGCTGCACAAACTGCCCACATGTAATCACTAGAAAGGACAGTGAGTCCATGCATTATTGGCTAAATTTGTCCTTTCTGAAATTAAAACCATCCCTTTTTACCCATTTTGTCAGCAGTGATATTCTCATTTAATATCTAGGGCTTAATGCCAGTATAAGTTAAACAATGGAGAAATAAAGGAGATCTGGGGAAGTCCTTAATAAAAAATAGAAAACACGAAAGCTCAGAAACTTCTGCAACATTTAAACCCTGACCTAGAGCCAGAATGACTTTTGTCTCTTGTGTGTAACATGGGGATACAAAGGTTGAAACTAATCCTGAGAATATTAATGTCATGACATAACCTTTGCAGCTGAAATGTTCCTTTTTACTGGGCTGCAGAATTCCCCACTTAAAGGCAATACTGAGAATATCAACTCAGAAGATTTGCCTCAATTTAGTTCTCAGAATACCTACTCTTAGATGACAGAAATATCATCTAGAATAAAGAGGAACACAGATTTGTTCCAAAACAACTGAGGTGTATCTAAAAAAAAGATTTCATTTCCTACTGTACGTAGAAGTAAGAACAAGGGAATAGCATAACTCAAATCAGAGCTGATGCACTGTAAATTATTTCTGAAAAGCACTCAGGAAGTCTTTCAAGAAAAATCAACATATTTTATCATAGGCTAAAATATAGCACAGTACCTTTCTAACATCAAATGATACTAATGTAAAAAGAAATAAAATAATGAAAGTAGTAAGACCATGTTCAGTTTGATAACCTAATTGTAACCAAGTTACAACTAGTATTGCCTAAAATCATTTCTCTGGTGTTTTAAACCGATATCTCGTGTTTCTTCTCTAATAGCAGCTTGAAAAATTCTTTTCATCCCAGATCAATTATAAAATATTTTTCTGCATGTTGACATTATTGATACAGGCCAATTCTTCCGTCCACACTGTAGGAATTGTGAATATTCTGCATGTGGAAATCATGGTGATAACAACCTGAGCCCAGCACAGGGGATGAGAACAGAATATCCAATTGAGATCTGCAGTGCAGATAAGCTTTCTGCACCGAGAACAGAAGACGTGAATTTTACCCATACATTAAAAACATGCAGTATTCTGTGACTTGCTTATCCTTAAGTGGCATGAAAACACAAAGGGAAAAAAAGCCTCTCTGATGTCTGATAATGAGAAACATGGTTGACTTTCAGATCTGAAACTATTTAACACACACACACACACACACACACACATATACGAGAGAATGAGAGAAAAATCTTTAAAAAAAATTTGGAATTCCATGAAGAAAATTACTTATTGCGGTAGACATCAGCTAATGTATCACATTTATTTTCTGTCAATTTGAAAAGGCAGGGGGATTTTAATTATTTTCCTTACTAAGCACATCCAAAGAGATTCACTAGAAAACACAGCAAATATGTTATAAAGTCATTTAAGCCACATTGCTCGTCAACACTGTTTGCAATTATGAAATCATTTGGGGCTACGGTATTTTTTTACAAGGAATTGTTTTGCTCTTAGATGAAAACCACATCATAGTCCTTCAGACATAAATCTTTTATTGTATCTTCAAGAAAGAAACTGGAAATTGTGCAACAAGGCGCCACTGATAAAATGTAAGTATCCCCTTGGAGTAATCTGGATGAGATCATCACTTGGGGAAGATAACAGGGTATGTCATGGTTGCAAAACACTGCTTCTCCTTTTCAGTTAGTGACAGAGGAACGCAATGAACACAGTCCTGTGCACAACATAAAATACTTGGCTCTTCAGGACAGAAACTGTTTCTGAGTCTTGGCTTTGATTTACTTGACTTTGCAGCCAGAAATATGCCCTATTCAGTGTCAGGTGGACAGTTTCCTTTTCCTTCTGTGCACGTAGAATTAGCACCACAGCCAAGGGCTGCACACAAAGCCAAGCAAAAGGAAAATAATGTATGAGGTATACTGATGCAATGATCTGACAGAACTTATTTCAGATGTAACCTGGGATGGTCTAAGCCTTCAGATATCATTCATTGTTTGCTGCCTCACTTTAATCCACATGTTTGTGCATCTGCCCTCCATCTCCATTTGCCAGGTTTCATTGCAGGACTAAGGGATTTTCACCACTTAAAGGAACTCACTGACCACTGAGGGACCAACCACTGGGAATTACTCCATGAAACAGAGTAAAAGGGGGAATTAATTTCACACAGATTTGCACTAGTATGGAGGTTTATTGTACACAATATTAATCACTGTGACAGTTTACAGTTCTTTCCTCATTCTGTGAAAAAGAAACCTACTAGATACTGATCTAATAAAAACATTCTGGTGCAATTTCATTTGCTACTTAAATAACCAATATAAATCTGTGATTCTGGGACCTAGGCTGGACCTGTTGTTTACAGCAGCAACTTGTCTAGACGACAGCTCCACTGTCACTCTCTCAGGTTGCTTAGGCACTGAGGTGACAGTCTTGCTTAGAGGAATGGGAGAGGCACTACAATTATGATCTTATACATGTATGTTCTATAATCTTATATAGTTGAACACTGTGATACTGAGAGTAAGTAAGGACTTAACTGACAGTAAGAAAGAGGCCAAGGATAAAATTTAAACAGGGGAAACCAAAAGGAATCATAGAATCATTATTGTTAAAAGATACTTCAGAGACCAACAAGTCCGATTGCCAACCCAGCACCACCACCATGTTCATCATTACTCCATGTTCTCAAGTGTTGTATCTCCATAATTTTTTAAACACTTTCAGGGTTGGTGACTCCACTGCTTCCATCAGTAGCTTATTCCAATGCTTCATAACCCTTTCCATGAATAAATGTTTCCTAATATATAGTCTAAACTTCCCCTGGTGCAACTTGAGGCCATTTCCTCAAATTCAAAATTTGATTTGTTTTGAGAAACCAGGAAGTCACATTCAATTTTGTTATTTGTTAAACATCCATCCTGTCTGCAAGTGAAGTAAAAATCCACAGCACAAATGAGTTACCAGCAGGAGACCTGCACAGGGATACCAAGAGGGAGGATTCAAGATTACAGTCATTTGTCTATGTCATTCTCTTCCTGATGTCCCAAGAAATGGCCAGGCTGTCACAAATGTTCCCAATACTAGGGAACAAAAACAGTAGCAGCTGTGATTAAGATGTATGGAAGACGTAAGCCAGACTCTGAGGTAAATGGTGCCCCTATAATAACAGATGACTCTTGAAAGTTATAAAAGACCTTATCCAAAAAGCAGTTGTTGCCAATCAAAAGGTAAAGAAGATTCAGTGGTTGGTGTATTTTATGTGCCATGTCGCTCGCAAGTGATCCTGACCAGCCCGGTTGGACAGACATTTCTTGGTGCTAGGGAGTCTCTCTGATTGGAACATGACAAAAATGCCTGTTTGGGAGTGAAATCAGTTTGTTCCAAAGTAATTACTACCTTCCTCTCCCTTAAGGTCTCTCACTGACTGAATTACATCTTATTCTACTCTAATTAACCCTTATACCTAACCTGATATTCCCAATAAATGGTTTCCTGCTTCTGAAAATAAATAGGTATAAATGCCTGCTTTTAATGTGCCAAAGACAATACACATTTTCTCTTCCTGATAAACAGCACTAATCAAAGCCTAAAGACTCTTCCCATGTCTAATGCCCTTGTAGTAGCAGAGAAAAAGCAGTTCAGTAGTGTCTATTGAAAACAGGTAAAATCAACTCATTAGAATACATCTATTTCAGGGAGATTCTGTTATGTACAGATCATCATTATACCGCATCTTCCAGAGAAAACAGGTCCACACTACATGCCTAAGAATTCATTTGTTGGAATCAGAAGTCAGAGCAAGTGCAGCTGTCTACCACAGCAGAGGGAAAATAGTCATCCAAGGGACAATGTCTGTTTATCGTCTGTACAATTCTTCAACCAGCAGTGTGACATCAGTTTCTGATTTCTGTTGAACACCAATGATACTAGTTTCTTCCCCTTGTAAAAGTAGAATCTTGCTTTGGTTACAAAAATGATCAAATTATGACTAGCAAAATGTGCACAGCACAGCCATCATTTCAGAAACTAGTTACACATATTTTATTTCCCAAATATTACCTTTCTGAGTGTTGATATTTATAGCCATCTTGTTCTTCTATTTTCTGGACCTAGATAAAAGTCAAATCTCCACATGCAGAGGATTCCTAGTGCGCAATCTGAAAATGCCTTTAACCACCTCTACGAAGTGTATTGGAGTCATCTTAGAAAGGGTTTAACATAAAAGATAGTTGTCTGTTAATATTCCTAATCATTTTTTAATATGTTCTGATAATGCTCAGCAGAACCTAATTGATATCTACGGTTGACCTGAAGAGAGGAGAGTCCATGCTTGGTTGCAGTGGGCTACAGATGCTGTTTGCCACTGATGGCTCTCTAAGTGTGGGCCCTATCCCTGCTACATGTCCACTTGTTGCTAATGGATTTTGCTGCATCTCTCTCAGTGCAGCCAGCCATGCTTGCATTTTGACTTCATTCCAATAAAAAAGACTTATTCACACTTTTCAGGGATGGTTCCTCGGAGTAATAGACTAGCTGAAATGTGGAAAGAAACATGTACCATGTCCTCAAGAACAAGGATGTTTTGCCTCAGTGTCTGAAGAAAAATGGGTCTTAGAAAACCTAATATACCATGTTTGATAATAAAATAGTTGAATTGCCTTGTGGGAGCACAAAAGCACGAACTAAAAGCATAGTATACACCAGTGTTGTACACTCTTCTTCAAGACATCCATCCAGTGAAGCCTATTTGGATGTCTAAACTAGAAGGGATGGATTAGTCTCTTGTGAGCTTTTTCAGCTCTACAATTTAATGATTCTGTTTCACTGCATGAAGAGATCTCACTGGTAGCTCTGGCTCAAGATATGGCCCAGTTCCATAAGAAATCAAAAATATTGGGGTTTTATTCTGATTATTTAAATTGTATTGTTTTCATGCACTGCAGGTCATGGTAAGTTAACCAGTTCCTACCTTTCCAGTAAGTTAACTCTGTGCTACATGTGGCTTAAATATTACACTCCCTATAGAACAGATCACTAAGCATTATTTAGAAGCATGTAAAAAGCAAACTGCCAACAGATTGGATAAGAGGTTTATCCAATGCAGTGGTAGAATTAACAGTATGGTGCTGTCTAGTAAAGTTAACATATAAAATGCAGATTAAAATATATTAATATATAAATTACAAAATAAAATACTGCATAATTAAAAGTATTTAACTGAATCTATAAAATGTGCAAAATTTTACAGGGAAGGCATAGTTTTGTTAAAATCTCATACTAACCAAACAGATAATGAAAGTGAACTGAATTAACATGTCTGCTTACTTGTAGCAAAGTGTTCTCCCATCTCCTGAAGAATAAAAACCAAAATTCTAATGAGAAGTTCATTTATTGTAAATACTGCCACCTCAGTATACTGTACATCCAAAGTCCTGAAAAAATTAGTCTTCTTAAAGATTCCATTTAAAGATGGCTAAAGTTTAGTCTGTACTGTAAAGAGGAGCATCCCCTGCTATCAGCCAAAATCTGCAATTCTGGCAGGTGTTTTCATCACACCTCCTGAAGGTTTGATTTCCCAAACAATGGATGGAACATTTGTCTGCTAGCAGCCACAGACTTGCAAGTTAAGACTTGAATAATTTGTTAGATCTGTTTGATGATACTACCTATGAATTACAGATTGAAAATAATACATGATGACTTAACAGTAAAAATGTAGGGATAAAGACAAAGCAGTTTTTGCCAACCTGCTAGTCTGCATACTGTACAAATGGCACACGCTAGGTCTGTTAGCAACTTTAAACCCCTTTTTCCTTTTTATCACAGCATGTGTTATCTGAGGCAAACATTCAGTAGCCAAAGACAACTATTTCATGCTAGCTCTACCATTATGAGATAATAATATCAGAAAAAGAGAACAAAGATACTCAAGACAGCTGCTACTTTGAAAGAAGGCAAGATAACACTTTTTATGAGCTATGGCAAGAATCAGGTTGTTCAATCACAAGCTAGTGATTTTTTTTCTCACTTTAATGGCAAAGGAACATGTACAAAGCCAATTACTGCCCCTCCCCTGACAGGTGGTCACAAACATAGAAGCAGCCACACTGTCCAGCTCAGGAATCCACCTCGTTCACTTCCCCCTGTCCTGCTGTTACCATCAGTGGATGTTTCATGGGGGAATAGAAGAAATTAAAAAAATACAGATTGTTTTTCCCCAGTACATTCTTGATTCTGAGAGGCTTCCTGTGGTATGCTTTGGATCTGTACCATTATTTGCATTAGCCACCAATGCATGTCTACTCCCTTCTGCAGGCAGCAATTTTTTTTAAGCACTCTGTCTTGATTGCTTACAATTATCTATTACCCTTGCATCATTTTGTCCTCTATATTCATACGCTTTCACTTCATGACCTTGCCTTTACATACTCACCCACATCTAGTGGGATCCCATAGTCCTTCAATTACACAGTTTTGGGGGTTTTTTAATGAGAATTAGGTTTAAGTTCACCAAAAGAATTGTTTGGAAAAGAAACTTCTAATCTTATTCTCTTGTGATAAATGACTGAATTTACCCAAGGAGATCCATGCCATGCACAAGCAGGCTCTGGAATCCTTCATCTATTTTAAAATTATATTTATTCATATAATAAAAATAAGGATAATAAAGAATACAGGGTGAATATATTCAGACCACAGAATATTTAGAGAGCAGGTCTTGGAGTAAGATTCACATCCTTGAAGGGAAATGAATTTCCAGAAAGCTTGAAATACTTGGTATACAAACTATAGAGGTAATAACCAAATGTATTCACCTGACAAGCAGGTAAACTTATATATTTCAAATGAAGTTTATCACTGCTATTTTCGCTAGGTCATGCACCTCTACAAATAAACAAGAAACAAAAACCTCATCAGTGTTATAGCTATGTGACCAGAACCAATTGTTTTTTTCATTAGAGAGTCCTATATGATTGATTCTAAGAGGCAGTTAAAAAGAAAACCATTTTAGTCTACTGGATTAAAAACAAACAACAAGGCATTAAAGGAATAACAAAACTGATGGATTAAAATTCACAGAGGAAAGACAACAGTGAATTGCCTGACATTTTTGAATAGCAAAAGCTAGGATAAAAAGAATTCAGTTTCCAATCAACAAAAAACTGGCAAAAAGGCAGGAATCCAGACTCCCTCAGATTTATGCTTTATCTGCCAATTAGCATTAACATGCCTGGTCTAGGTGTCTCGCCAGCTTGTGGTATCATAAAAAAACCAACAAATCTTGAATGTGTTATCACCACAGAATGTGTAATTACTTTAAGCACCAGCTGAAAATTACAGAGTGATGAATTTGTAAATTTGTATATATTTATTGTGGAGATACAGTTGTTGGAGTAGATATAATCTATACTCAGGTTTAAAATCCTAGTTTCAACTATTTCAGTGCCAGTATTGAAAGTAAACACTGGTAAAGTGGTAATACATTATGGTATTGGAGTAACATATAAATTTTGATGGGCAACTGCTGTTCATTGTCTGAAGAAAATAATCTCAAGTCAGATAGTTATCCATGTGACTTGCCTGTTGAAGGACATCAAGCTAAACATGTGTTTACATGATGGCAAGATGGGATCACATGCTAATGTCAATCTGATCTTTAAAGACTGTCACTCAGAGTCCACAGAGAATAATACACATATCTGCTGAATGATGCTAACATAAATAATAAATAGCAATTAACCCCTAAATTATTCAAATGTGGAATTAAAAAAAAATTCTCTGACTTTTCCCTCAAAATAAATAGAGATTTGGCTATGCCAAATGCTATCCAACAGCAACTAAACATATGTGTACAAATGACCTGAGGGGAAAATAAGGCCTGCATTATGCTATATCTCACATTTGATGAGAAAAATTATCATTCCACTTTTCAAACCTACCGTATACCAGTTGTTGAATTGTACTGTTTCAGGTACTCTTGCTTCTAACTGCCCATCATGTCTCAAATATTACGTACTTCGCAAGCCCTATGAACAGAAACCTTCTTTTATTCTTTCGTCGCATACTTCTTAAAGCAGTGGAGTCTTTCTTTTCAGTGAAAGTTCTCTATCATTTCTCCCTAACTAAATAATGATGTTCCTGTGGGTTTGCAGGTGTAATTTATAAAAGTTCTTGAAAATATTCTCCACTGTGTTATTCTGAAGCATGTACTCGTCAGTTCCTACTGAAACTTATTTTATGAATACAAATCTGGAGGAAGAGAAGAATTTCCTCTTCTAACTGAAGTTGCAGATAATTTTCCAGTTTCCCAGTGAGATGAAACCAAAGTTCTTTGACAAAATTCACTTAAAAAGAATGAGACAAACATGTCAGGACAGGCAATAGCAGCATGATTGCAGGTTAGATCCAAGACACCAATCTGAAGCAAAGACAATTCTGTCAGAAACCCTGAAATCCTGCAAAATATTAGTGTGTTGGTAAAGTGATTTTTTATATATAAATATAAAAAGGGCCTATTTTGTGATCAGAGTCCTAAGCAATTCTAAAAGAGCATTCAAGGGAAGATGCAAAAAGCAACTGAAGCATAAATACTTTCCACAGACAGCATATTAACTTTGAAGAGGTAACTGCAACAAGTGCCCTTCAGGTCAGAGTTAGTAAATGGAAAATGAAGCTTATTTCATGGCTAGAGCTGCTGGAGATATTTGCCTGCTTCTCCCTTATCAATAGTGTGTCTAGTAGCAAGGTTAAAGAAAACAAAAAACATCAATGAAACTATTCAGGGAAGGAGCAGAAACCAATAAACAAAAAATGACATGTTCAACGGAGTGTAAATCTGTAGGTATCATGGGGACAACAGGACCCTCTGTAATATGCTGCAAGAAATATTACATGCAATATTGAGACTGGTATTAAAACAGTTGCCATGAAGAAAATAAAAGGCAGATAAATCCTTTTTTTTTTTTTTTTTTTTTTTTAATGCCAGGCTTTGTTTGTGGAGTTGTCTTATTTACCTTGGTATTGCAGAAGCAGGAGCTGGTTTCTCTAACTACTGCAAAGCAGTGGCAGAAACTTAGCACTGGAGCTGCAGACAAGCAGAAGGTGACCGATCAAAACAGCTTGTCTGAGTCTTGAGCAGTACCCAGTAGCTCTTGGGCTTGTTAGACTCCAAGAAGAAAAGAAAAAAAAAAAAAGTGTGGTAGCACTGCAAGCAAAGCAGATGGAGCAGCATGCTGTTCTTTTCTTGTATTTCTCTGCATCTTTGGCTTTGCTTGCAGGATGAGTCTGCTTGGCTCATGGAGGGAGGAATAAAGCAGATCTCTCAGAAGCACTGCAGGTTTGACCTACTACCCCAGGCTGCCTTGTGACACCAAACCACTTTCAGCCCCCTCCACTGCAAGAACTTTACTTGAGGAGTGAACTAAGAAGCTCTGTTGCTGTAGTCTCCCTGCAGAAG
Source organism: Formicarius rufipectus (assembly GCA_013399695.1). Classification (NCBI taxonomy): domain Eukaryota; kingdom Metazoa; phylum Chordata; class Aves; order Passeriformes; family Formicariidae; genus Formicarius; species Formicarius rufipectus. Next base: position 287,413 of record VXAU01001761.1, on the reverse strand, counting down.
GATATTTACTTTCTGTATTAAATGAAAGCACTTTCATGAAGTGCCTAAAGTTAGATGGGGTGAGTCTGGGCTCATAGTTAACGATATAATGGTTATCAATAGTGATCTGGGACTGTGACTTTTCTTTGTCTTTACCACATCAAAGGTGTATCTTTCCATTATGGAAGGAAATGCCAAAAAAAAATCCCAACAGAAGAAAGGTATCATATAGCTGAACCCCAGGTCTGGGATAATGGTTCTGTCTTAGGTGATGACCAGTAAAAACTGCTCCACGATTGCCTTCTCCTGGCAAACAGCTACCTTGTCTGACACAGGTACTTTCCATGGAGGACTCAGATGGCAAGTCCTTCCCAGAGTGTGAAGTCAGTCCATCCTACCAACCCTGAGGGCACACTGCTGTGGGTTCTGTTTGGGCCATGAAGCCTGTGATATTAGTAAATTTTTCTCTACTGGTTATTCTGTAGCTGTGAGTACCCACACTATCTCCCACACCTTTTTGGGTGCTATAAAAATATCCCAGAGCCCTAAGCACAAATGTCCAATCTTTTCCTAACAGTTTGTTTGAGACAGTTAAAAATGTTTCTACAAAGCTTCAGGGATTAAACAGCTGAATATCTGCTTAGCATTCTTGTGACTGCAGCCAGTAAATCTATTTCATCATTACAGTGTTCCAAAAACAAATATTCTCTATGGTATTTGTAGTTGCCAAAAATAAACAGAAGAAGGGAACAATACGCTGCTTCTGTGAGACTAACACCTAAGCTGTTTGTGGGAAGATAGCCCAGACAGGATGTGCTGATAAGGACTGATGAACCTGTGTGTAACAGTAATTGGACCTCAATATATATTTCCTTAAATATTCTATATAGCAGTATTTCTTAAATATTGTGTTTTCTCTTCTAGGCTTCAAAAAAGTGGCTTGAAACATCAAGAGTTTGGTTCATCCTGAATTTAAAAATCAGCAATTTAAAGCTTAGAAAACAAAGGCAAATAAAAGTAAATAGGAATATCAAATTACAAACAGGCAGAACATTTGACTGCATGACTTTGTTCCATATTTAATGCAATAAAATTCTCATTTTTTGTACTCCTGTTGCTATCACAATTTCAGTTGTGAAGTTCCAAAATATGATTTGTTTTTTTCTAATCTGATCATTCTCATACATGATATACACTAATAAAAGTAAAACACCTATTACTTGTCATGAAGCTTACACATATGATTCTCTTCCTTCATACCTATTCATGAAAATACACACACATTTCTAGGGACAGCATGACAGGTAGAGAGCTGTAACCACCTCACCATGCCAGGGTCCTGCAGTTTCTCATCCTCAAATAGCCCACATTGCAAAGAGGAGTTTACGTTAAATGTATACAAATTGGTTTGGTTTTGTAATTTTGTAATTTCATCCTGGCTTTCCCTATCATCAGTATATGCCTTTTGTGTACTTATGTCATCCTCTTCATAAACCTGTAGCACACAAATCAACTGTGGAATTAAAAATGTGTATTTTTGAAGCAAAATAAATTTATGCCAGGCATTAACAGGTAAATTTAGTGAATAGATGCATTTCTCCAACAAATGCTTTTATTTTGGTTTTTTTTGTTTGTTTGTTTTGGTGTGGGTTTTTTTTGGGGGGGGG